>DVQG01000298.1:0-16092 GCA_018231605.1 Papilio ambrax
CAGTCCTCAGACGAAACACGGAATTGCTTCCACTTCACGCTTGTGTTCTGCGTGGTTCCTACATGCGAGCCGGCCCATTCGTACGAAGATGTTAAAGCAGGCTCTACCTGTTAAAATAGGTCTATCCCAGTAGAATCAAAAGTCTGGATAGTTTAATAAACATCTTTCAAGTTAACAAATGTCTATGGCCGTAACGAGCAGCCTGGCTCTGCCTTTCTAATTACATTAGCGACTTCATGTAACAATATTTTTTCCATTCAGCCCGGTGATAAATTACTTCACTAATTACTAATTTCGTCTAAGAATATAATTGAAATATATAAGCGGTTGTTTTAATTAATTTTGTGTGGGTGTTACTAATTACGTACAAGTTGATGGCCGGATGCAAACTATGTCATGAGCTTTGCAGCTGTTTTTTGTTTGTTTTTTTATAAAACTCTCGCTAATGAGTTCTCTTCGTTAAACTTTTACAGAAGTATTTTTATAGCGTTTCGCCATTAATGTAAGAATAAAGTATAGAATAATTATTTTTTATTACATTTAACATCGACTGCTTCAAATTGTAAATTGACTTGATCAGCTATATTTTTGCGGCTTTTTTCATTTCCTTTTTAACTCAAAAGCGAGTAGGCAGAAAAGTTACAAATCCTAATAAGAACTATTCTCTAATAATATAATATACATTTAATAAAAATATAGGCGATGGATTTAAATATAGGTAAAACTCCGGTTGTTGGCGCCAATTTTACGACTTAACCGTCAACTAATTTTCATTTAAATTCGGGGTCCACTTAATGAAATTATGTCGCTAATACGAGTATTTGAATAAATTTCCCTAATGAATATGACTTTTGTGTTATTAGTTATACATTACAATTAATATGGCTTTAATTAATACAGTATTTTCTCACATTTTTTTTTTAAATCTTACTTCTTAGTAATATTATAGATACGAAAGTTTTGAAGTTTGTATTGATGTTGGTTAGAAGGTATCTTCAGAACGTTTGCAAGGATCTAAATTAAATTAAGTATAGATGTAGAACATAGCCTGGAAGGCTATTTAACAAGTATTAAATACATGCATATGTGAGGTAATATAGAAGCCGCGGGCACAAGTTATCTGAATAAAGACTGAATTTACTCAATCGATCGCAGAGGACACTAATTCCAAATAATCTGTGTTGCTAAAATCCATCATAATCAGTTCAATAAATTTAATTTTATTTAATGACAAAAAATACAGACGACAAATAGTTAAATATGTCATTAACCATTACAGAGAACATTTTAGTGCTACTCTTATTTACATTTGCTGATATAAAGTTTAATACGAAGACGTAGCATCAAGTTTATATATTAACACGCATCATATAAGGAAATAATGTAATTGACACCAGTTTTAATGTAGCATATATACAGAACTGGTGATTACAGCGGCAATAAGAAGTGCAATTCTCCCGATTCGATGTAGCGCCGAGTCAATTTAATTTACAAAGTTGTTGTTCGAGTTGGGATTGAGCCGCGGTGCTGCGCCGCGCTTTTAATAGTGACATGCGAACCGACATCTGTCATGGATTCGCACATAAATTATTACACACATCGGCGATCGCTCGTATACTTTTTGCTTGCACTCCCAACAATCTCATTTAATGGTTTAATTTTAGCCCCCGGGGAATAGACGATTTATACTTTAAATTGCCTCGTGTTTAGCGAAATTGTTTTTTAATTTCGCACCGTGGGAGGAAGTCGTTTTTTTTATTCAAGATTGGTTTTTATGAATACTAATTAATTATTATACAGATTAAAGTGAATGTAGTTAATTTCTATAGATTTCGTTTTTACTTACTTACATTTAATGTCGATAAATGTACTTACAAATTTTACATTTTGAAGTTGTTTTGTAAAAAAAAGTAGATATTGGACAATCAAATTAATCGATAACGCATTAATATAGTAATAAATTACGAAAGCCCATCGTAATTTGATTAAGAATTTTAATAGCGTAAAGTGAGGCATGCCAGAGGATATCTATTCAGATGCAATAAAAGTAGGTACGAAACTAGCGGCTTAATAACCTAAGTTTGTCGCGAGAGGTTCCGCGTTTAAATTCCATCGGCTTGCGAGCACAACGCTTTCGCCTCTATAATTACACCGACTACCAACTTTGTGCATTTAATTTACGCACGCTCGCTTCATTAACTAATAGTTTAAAATATTAACATAGCTATAAATTCTCATACCGAGAGGCGCGTTGAAAAAACACTCGACAGCTTTAAATATTTATGAAATTACTTTTCTTATGTAACGATATTGCCTCTGCGCTAGTCTCATAACACTGAGTGGTGAATTTTAATTTAACTTGCTCTTTGTTCGGAATTTTTTTAAATTAACTTCCAAAACCAGATGAAATATTTTATAATAAATATATCCTGTTACGACACTGATATGGGCAACAAAGACTGTGTAAATTTCGTCAATACATCTTTCTCTTCATATTTTCTTTTAAGGACCGATCTCAGCCATATGTCTGCAGGACTTCTAGCTATTCATGTTTTTTACCTACTGGCCACCGCGTAAAGTTCAGGAGATTCTTTGATTATTTACTACTTAATTAAGCAACTCCCATTTAATAAAATTTTATTTACAATATGCCAAAACAAGTATTAAAAACCAATACAAAGTAACAACTAACTATAATTCGCGAGTTTTACAACAATAATTACATTATAAAGACGGGGGCAGAGTTCACTCTAACTTATGTTTCTTTTAGCATTCTCTCATCAAGTTTATGACCTTAGCGTTAACGCGAAATCCGCGCGCCGGAGTGGCTCATGAAATCCCGCTAATGGATCAGGCGAGGCGATGCTTTAAAAATATCCATCTAATCTCGGAGTCGATTTAGCTAAAACATTCCCGATCCATGGCCGCGCAGAAACGGGAAATGGGACGTCTCGCCCACTTATGACGAGGTCTGTTCCACCGCAGGTTACATTGTAAGCCTTCACTTAACGCGTGTCATCGCTCATAAGATTGTTAGTGAAAAATTATGTCCTTTAGTTTGTTGTAGGCCATTCTCGTTCGTTTAAGTTTATTCGCAATATTAGTAGCTTAAACCAATTAAGAGTATATTTCTTTAGACAAACTGAAGCATTAGTGTAAATATATAGGTTTTTAAGTGTTTCGTTTTGTTTGTTTTTATGTTTTCTTACAGTGCGAGATGTGGCCCAACCACTAATCAATGTGAGTCCCTCCTAATCTGATGAAGGTTCCCCGGTGGGCTCGAATTAGTAGGTGCAAATTTAAATAAAAAAAATAATTTAACTCTATGAAATTGTTAAAAATTACAAAAGTATTTTTATTTCATTTTCCAAAAAAGCACTTTGGTGAAATATGACATAACGGTAAGTTACGGGTAATCCCCGGTTAGCGGTGCGTTCGGGCCTAGCTGGGGAGGTAGATGGTATTTATTCAGCATTAGAAAGCAGGCACTCACTGTTGATGCGGCACTGACATATCCGTTAATGCCTTTTCCATTTCCCCGCTACCCGCGGGGACACCCCCGCACCGCCCCGCACATTTTGACATGATGTCTTGACCGAAATGCTTCTTGTCATCCTTACATATTGTTTTAATGAAATGTTAGGTGTCATTTGTTTTAATTCTTTGCCTTCTTGTAATAGCTTATTGTCGAAAGTTGCTATTATGACTTTGTCTCTCCTTTGTTACTTTCTCCCTACATCATTTTCTAAAACTTCTAAATACTATAATCTTGATATAACTAACGTTTTGCGGCTTAAATTTGAATAACCCACCCCACTTTAACAGTATTTACCTCCATATTAAATCAATTAACGTAATGTATGTTAAAAGGCATCCATTAATATAGTGAGCGATGAAAAGTAATCAAAACTAATTGGTTGTGAGAAGAACAAAAAAGAAGATAGCGAAGGGTTCCCTATGCAGCCCTGTAGCCTGCAGCACTCCGCTCGCCGCTTGCCCTTTTGATTGCGCATTATTTGCGTGTTTATACAGTTAGATCGCTTCCTAGATTGTTGCTATTGTAATAGCGTTTTTTGTTGGCGCGGTTTCGAAGGGGGCTTTAATTAAAAATGCTTGTTTAGAGAAACGGAGTGCTGCGTTCGTTTGTTAGCCGCAAACAGAATGCAACGTTTTGATTGTCTATATGCTTTCTTAATACACAGTATTTTGTTGCACGATATTGATACAGATAACAAAAGAATGAAAACTATTCGGAATAGGACCTTTGTACAACAAAGCTGTGTTTAAGATATTTTATGCGTGGATACGTGATGTCTATCACACAGATATCATTTTATGACTGCAGGGCAGATGTTTTACTTAACATAGTATGAGTAGAATGCAGTCTTTTTTTATTATGGTTTTAATTCCACAATTTACAACGGTTAAAACTATGCATAATGACATATTTAAACATTAAGTTACATGTTGTAAAAATTAAGAAGACGCGGCCATTTGGCCGGGCCACCCACAGCGGCGGCCGTTCATCTCCCCAGCGCATTTATATATTACTCACGGCTCAAGTATCCGATTATATAACACGCAAAATTTCAATTACAACTTGTAATTAGTTTTTCGAGAGTTTTTCTTTCAGTAAGGGGGAGTGTGGAGGAGCTGCCGTGCGAGCGAGAGGCAGATATCAGCGGACCCGCTCACTCCTTAACGTGCAGTCGCGAGATTTGAGTAATGTCCATGCCACTTATTTGATTATTTTTATGCAATCTGCGCTGGAAAATGAAGGATTTATTTACTGCATGCTCACCTACCGTTAATTAATTTTACAAAACGCAAAACAATTTTGTAATAATATTTCTCATTATATTTATAAAAGGCATGAAATTAAAGATTAATTGAACAGAAGAATAAGAAAAATACCGTGTCGTTATTCACACGCAGTGCAATTTATTTAAAACAAGAAATAACTTAGGCTAGTCTTGTTTATTTGTAGAGGCGTGGGGTCTCGGAACATGATAATCAATTTTATTTTTCCATACGAAATTGACAGACTTGTTTGAGTTAACAAGCTAAATGTTAACTATTATAATACATATGCCGTCACAGTACGTCTAATGTAAATATGTTATATGTATTTTGAATAATGTTAATGAACGTTTTAGCGTGTACAATGTTAGCTTCTGTAAGCATGGCTCGACCCTCGCAGATTGGCAGTTGGCGGTTGGCAGGGCGCAGATTGTCCGCTAATGCACGGAAGCGGGTCCATGCGGATTAATGGCAAGAATAATGGCGATCCCATTATGGATTGCCGCCAACATACTTTAGCCATGAAAAGAACCGAAAGTTACATTTGCGATACTCTGAATACTGAGCGCTCTTGGACACCCGAACTCACCCCTCGCCGGGAGGCACACGGCCATCCATGGAGTCGTGTGTATAGTACTCATATCGAAAACAAGCTATCTGGTATAAAAATGTGTAAGAACCGCAGCATTCGTAGATTTCGAAGGAACATACTTTTTAAACATTCAACAGTAATGTTATGTGTTGAAGCCCGTGTCCTTACATAATGTACCGGACATGTAGACAATGTACAAAGTAATCTAAGGTTATAAACAGTTATTTTTTATATATTAGACGGCAATAAAAACGTATGTTTACGAATTGTACAGATAACTGGCGACTCTAAGACATTTGTTGTTCGTTTGACACACTGTTAAAGTTTTAGAATGGAGTATTTTAAAACAGCTTTCAAGAAAATTAAAGCCTTAATAGTGACTATGTTTTAGTGGACGGTCCGGCGACGGAACATAAATGTTGCTTAGTCGACGGAAGACAGCAATTAAATATAGGACACATGTTGGAACATCGTGTTAATTAATCATGAGGTTTCAACCTAATTAAAACCGGTACGCGTTCGTAATTACATTTATTTCTTATGCCTCTCAAACGTATCTGACTGACACGGCGAGATACATTCTTAAGATAGTGTGTTTAATACGAATTGCACGCATTACTTTAATGCTTTGGGACTTTTTGTACACACGAGTGCTTGTTCTTAGTAAGCTCATAAAAAATTAAATTGTAAGATTTTTCTATAATCTTCGAAGGAGTAATTAGATTCATTTTAAAATGGAATGGCTGGAATGGTGAGTCGAGTTAGAATTTCAATACACATTTTTTTTTAATATTGTAAAAGTAAAATAAGCAGAAGCAAAAGGACAATTAGGACATATGGATTATAATGTGTTTTTTTTAAATTGCAGATTCCTATTGATCGCTAGTGTAAGAACACTATTCTATCGTCTATTATCTTTGTCATACTGGTAGTTCTAAACTACGTTTGTGGCTACTGTTTGCAACTACTCTGTGGCACATAGTTCCCGAGTTCCCGCTCCCTGCCTCACTGTAGCCCGAAGGCCGGCCCGGCGCGCCACTAATTGGCAATTTGTTCGATCCTTAGATCTGACATAATGATGCGAGTTCGTTTATTTAAATGATTCGACGGAAACTTCTTGCCTTACGCTCCGTAATAAAGTATCTTCAGTTATTCAATCATACCGAAGTATTTTTAGATATAAATCAACGCTTAATGTGCCACACGCGACCGACTCCCGAAGGCTAAAAGTATTTGCTTGTTCATTTATTACGTACTTACGTGTTTTACAATATGAGCGGTACGAGGTTGTGTTAAATTACTTGTGTTTCTCATTGGAACTGCCCGTTTTCGTGATTAAAGTGACGACAAGTAATTATGTTTATGATTTAGAATGAACCACGCATAGCAATAAGAAAATGTTTTTCTTCTTTTGGTAGAAAAACACTGCATATTCCAATATCATTTGAGTTTAGATCAAATAAGTTACAGTGATTTTCTTAGTTTATTTACTGTTGTTTAAAATAATGTTCTTATGGAGATCGTCTGTCACATATCTTCTGGTTTTTTACGAGATGACATTAACAATGAAATTTATATCAGCGAGTCGTGAGTATTCATGTAAGCGCAAATACAATCACTTGTCCTTGCTTATTTTAAATCGATTCAGATCAAGTGAATTAAATTGCAGGAAAGTTTCGATTTAAGTACCAGGAGCACATACATATAAATATGAATCATTGGGGACATTTTATGTACAAAGTATATTAGAATATTCTGTAACATTGTAACTCGTTAAAATAGGTTGCGATGGCCATTAGCTTGAAGTATACGGACTAATTAATACGGCGTTTGGAATAAAGCTTCACGACAAGATACGTCGGAAAGGCAGCGGCGGGGAAAAGAAAAAAAAAACGAAATTTAATTAAAAAAGTTAAAGTGAGTTTTCACGGCAGAGCGTGCGCTTCGCGGCTCACAATAACTCAAGCGAATTCTATTCTTTCTGCGAGCAAATTCTTTTGGGAGCGCGCTCGGCCTATAATTAACCAGCTTTAAAACTTGTTTGTTACAAATGTGCCCTTAAAATATCGCTTGCGAGCATCATTTCATTGTAAAACGTTTACATTTTTTTAAAACAAGAACGACGAGAATGTCCTAATTAACATAGAAACATACTTTAAAAAACATTTTACATGTTTCTTTATACTTAAAGTAATAACAAATCATTGCTGGTATCTACCACACTAATGAACGCAATTTACTAAAGATTTTTTTAGAACAAAAGAGTTTCCAAATAAATTAAGGAATTTACGAAAGGTCAGCAAAGTATGAGATTACTGTTTGCAAACTGTTGGTACCGTTTTCGAATAAGATGTATGTACATATTTTTGCTGACCTTACGTTCCCTTTTCTTTAATTACCTTTCACAAATAGAACATAAGTCAAAAGATGAAAGCCCTTACATCAACAGCATGTTTTTGTTTGTCAGAAAAATATTCTCATTAAAAAAAAGATATAACAAAACACGTGCGCATGTAGGATCATTAAGTGTGTACTTACCTCTTGCGTTTATTGGTTCCTTTAGAGATGTAATACTAATTTCGATAGTCGATACTTTTAGAATCGCATAATAATTTAAAGTACGTATTACTATAAACCGAAATTGATCTACCGATCAACATTTAATACGTTGTTTTGTATTACTGTAATTATCAATTTTAATAAAAAAAACCTAACTGTTATATGTAGAAATAGCACTAATGCAACCTTATTTCAATTTCAAAGTAAATGTTCTGGTATGTAATATCGAAAATATATTTTAATGTTCACAATGATACGGCACATCACTAGCAGTCAGTGTTGCGCACACATTTTTGTGAGCTCATTAAAATTACATTACTGCTCTTATTTAAGCAGCAAACAACTAAACGACGCTCGTTAATGCGTTTTGTCGTCGGCATGTTATGGACATGTCCGAGCTGAGCGCTGACAATTAAAAGTAATTTACGTATTGCTCAACTTGTGTCTCATTTTTGTCGTAATTACATTTAAATGTAAGATTAACTATTCGTGATTACAATGTAAATGTAGAACATGTTTATTTAACCTCTAAAATATCTATCCATGATTTGCCTATGGTAAATAGAAATCGTCTATATTTTTACTTTATTGGAATAATGTTAGTCTAAGGTCATAACAAAACCAACAATAGCGTATTACACAGATTTTATCAGACATGAGACTACACGTATTGTAAGATTGAAGCAAAACAATCAATTGTGATAGATATTAAATGTTTGACGTAAAGGTTATTTCTCAATGAAATAATTCAATCTTGGAAGCGGATCAAATTTAATACATAGTTGTATCCAATACTCACATTAATCTAATACTAACAACAATACAATTATTTTTGTACGCCAGTAAAAATATTGCATTATTTTTTATTGGGTAACCATTCAAAAATCGAAAAACATAAACGCATGTCATTTTATTTCCAATCTAATTTAAAATAAAAGTTATTAATAAATAGGTCACGTTATAAAGTCTCATTTTTTAAACTTATTATATAATAATTAATTGAAAACATTTAATAAATTAGCATGTCCATATAAAACTATCGTTGGCACATAACTTTTATCTAAAAACACGCGTATTTTAAGTGATTGAAAAAGATTGTGGTGTATCGGGGTGAGGTCCGGACTCCGGGCTTGCCAATTAGCACGACGTAAACAGCCCCAAGTTCATTCGAAAACCCCAAAATATCTTTTAAAGTCGATGAGTTTAAGTGCTTACACAAATGGATGATGTATTTGATCGACCACCGAATGCAAAGTGCTTCGTTAATGGAACTAAATAATAACTGAGTACCTTTTCTTTACTTATCGAAGTGAAGCTTGTTTACACGTCTTAAATTATACGCGAAGTTAAAACAACTTGAAATGTACACATCATGATTATGGACTTCGGTTACTTCATTTATTTACTTCGTTTTAAAAACATTTAGCAAATATCTTCTTAAGTAATGGAACAAAGAATCTGATAGCATTATTAAAGTTAAACTTTTTAAAGAGAAGATATCTGCTTGAAATGGAACGCCAGGAGGGATCTTCAAAAAGTACATCGCTCAGCGATCCATTGTGAAAATCGGTAGATGTTTGCTATCCGGTGTTATTGAGACGCAGATTAGTGATCAATCATCAGGTCATTTTATACCTTTGATTGAAGCCTTCTCTCCAGGATGCGTTTTTGAGACCGGCCGTTAGTAAAGTAACCTTCTTGAAGAGAAGGTTACTTTACTAACGGCAACTGAAGCAAGAGCTTTTAGAAGTTACCAGTCTTTCTTTTATAAGTAACTTTGGTGCTTAGTTCTACTATAGGTTTTCAGTAAGGTCTTTTTGTTATTTACACCAATTATGATGGATTATGAACAAATGAAAAACACGTTTAATCATTAAATAAATATATTTATTTACAGAGTAACATAAAAGTGAAATTATCTCCGTCGATGTTTACGATATTTCAATTTTATTCTTGTCTTTACAGCGTAATGTATGTAAGATGTACGAGTAATATCATCTATCCAATATTGCTATAACGACTCTTCGGAAACTTTAATTTTTTTACATAAATACAATTTTATCGTAAAAATCTATATGTTACATTAAGTTTATTAACTTTAGAAAATTTAAGCACAATTTCTAAAAGATTTTCAACAATTTTTATTTAAAGAAACAAGATAGCGGAAAAAGTGTGAAGTGTCAATGATTTATGGAGGCGCGAAAGACATTCACCGAAGCTATGGCAAAAATTATAAATTTACAGAACGCCTCAACAGCATATAACTACATTTATAGAACGACACTTCGGACTCGCGTCTTAAGTGCACAAAACTTATTACTATATTATTCGTAAATCATCTGTGTAGACTAAAGTTATACAAACAATTGGGAAGTTATCTTTGGTAAAAAAATAACAGCAATATACCTACGTAACCGAAAATAAAGAAATAAAAGAACCAGTTAAAAAACATCCTCAATAAAATTTCATACCTTGTATGATAACAATATTACGTTCGCTAAATGTACATACATACAATTTCATAACAATGAGATCGATTTCATCAATTAACTATTTTAGTGTGGACCTGAATCGTTGTATCGATGTCGTAGGTACAATATATAGCTAGTGAGTGGTGAAATGCTCGTACTAAAGGTGATACAAGGTACATTATTAATCTATTGTAAATACGAGGAGTGCCTAAGTAAAGAGGCTAGCAGATCGCGGCCTGCCCTGCCCACGCGCCGCACCGCGCCGACGCTATCTTAACATGTAGTCTCAAATCGTATACATAATGGAAATATCGTGTTCTGACAACGTTATCGTCTCATCCCGGACATTTTGTAAAGTGGCCACATATACACGGCCCGCCTCCTAGCCTAATGTACGGAGCCAATGCTTTTAAAATACGTCCGTCGAGACTTCGATGTACTTAATTCTGCACTTAACCACTTACGAGGGGCCACATCGCCGCTTATGAACGTCTCTAATTAAATTGCACTTTATACATTCTTAATAAGCTGCCATCGAATTATTTTTATTACGTCATAAGAAGTTTATGATACAAAAATAAAGCGTCACACCGGATACGGTTTTTACACCACTGGTCTTAGACAAAATGAAACGCCACATAATATTTAAATTTGACGGGTTTTTTCGTGTCCCGCTCTAGGGACTGATCCGACGCGGCCCCAGCTCGCCGCCAGGATTCAGTGAGGCTTTATCTGGAAGAGAACAAATTGCTACAATCATGTTGAATTTAGATATTTATTAATTCATTTTCTGCTTATAAATAAAATTATATCAATGCTTGATAAAAGTTACACAGGGTCCATAGTAAAATAAAAAGAGTGTGGGTGCGTGGTTTGCAATGCCACATAGTTATTTTCCTTGCCTTATATAAGTGACAGATACGACTCGATGCTATACAATGCGAGACGTAGTGTTGGTAACGACACAACTAACGAGTCAATTTTCGCGTCACGTTGGTCACTCGCACAAGACAAATGAGGGCCAGGTCATCGGTTGATGGAAATGTTGATTGCATATTGCACGTTCGTGTGTGTTTGATTTAATATTAGGTACTTACCGAGGCGAGCAGTCGGCGCGGGAGGGTCGGTCATCGCGCGGCATCGCACACAGGTTCGGGGTCGGGCGGGCTGCCGTAGCCGCTGGACGCATCGTCCGCTCCCGCGCACCCCGCAACTTCCTTCTCAACCAGCGCGCCAGGATATCCACCGCTTGGCGACTGCACCAAACATATCTCAAATTAATTTAATATAACATGAAGGATCGATAATTATTTTAGCAGCTAACTAAATCTAAAGTTTTCATAAGGAGAAGAGAAGACAGAAGTGAATAACGTAAAAAATAGACCAGAAAGGATTATGAAGACAATCGTTCTACCAACCTAAACTAACAATGGGATTTTTTTGGGACAATATGTTCATATTCCTACGGTTTTATTGACAGCACATTTTACGCCCGCTAGGGAAATGTCATAAAAAATAAAACAAAAAAAACGTGAATATGGGTAATTCGATTTTGGATGTTGGCAATTCTGTGTGCGAGCTCCCAACAGTAGACCGTGAGCGCAATCAAAAAGTCGATTAGAAATGTCGTGCGGCTGTCGTGGGTTCCCTCCACTCGCGCGGCTCATAAAATGAAATAGATTCCCCCACATTCGCATTCCGACAAGCGTTCGTACGAGAAAGATTAATGATCACAAAAGAAACATAATAAAGTGGAGATAGAATCTTCCACTAACAGTGTCCTTGCGGGACTTATTTACTTCGCTGAGTCGACTTTTTCACGTGCCCTTTATTTAGAACTTGAAATGTTAGACGATATCAAATAAAAACGTTTTAAAGAATGATAAAAACAAATCCCTTCTATACAAATAAGCGGTTTCGATCAAACTTTAGATTTGATGTAAATTTTGTCAGTTTCTTTAACTCATCTTAGAGAATTGATCATAACTACATAGTACGTAACAAGGCGTGCATATACTCGTATTTTCTTTTAATATCCGAATCTGTGCATAATCGATAATATTGTAATAATAACACAGACTTGGCGCTTCCCGCAAGCAAAGTGAGGCCATTATAGTAATTTAGTATAAACGTGACAACAAACTCAGAAAACGTGTTTCAACTCCCTCAAACAGCATTGGTCCACGTCAGAGGAAAGTAAAGTAATTATCGGAAAGAACTTTATAAGCCGGCACCGATATTGTGAGAACAGAACAATATGTTACCCATTAAAAGGCTTTGTAGCATCGTTGTTCTATTTTTAAAATTCAATCGATAATTACAAGCCGCGAATTAATTAAAATCTTTCCACATGGCCTGTAACCCGTTATAATTACATAGTTTGGAAGGTAATTTGCAAAGCTGGTGTAGTGCGTAGCTGATTAGACATGCCTCTAGTACGTCAAACGGTTTTAGGTGATATTATGCGAATTTAATAGATAAATTTTGACAATGTTAATAATTGCTTTAATATTATTATATCCGTAATCCTATACTCCAATCGGGCACGGTGAATATATCAAAATATATACTATTATGTTAACGTATATAGGAGCATTGTCGTCCTGTAGAACTAAGATGAAACGCCTCGTTACCAGTAATTGGATCTCCGGTTCTCGTCACATAAAACGCAGCATCGTTATTCTGCTCTATCATACGTACGTTTACGTAAAAGTAAAAAGGTCTCCCGCCCATATAACCTTTACATAAAACGCCTTGTGTTTTAAATTATACAATTAGCGATAAATAAGGAAAAGTGCTTAAGCTCATCAGATAGTGTCAAAAAAGTCTACTCATTTTTAACACGAATATGGAGAACTTGCCACCGACCTCTGCTAGTCGGAGAAGTCTCACAAAAAGATTAAATTAAAATTCAGGAGAAGACTTCAAAATCAATGTAAAGAGAAATATAGCAGTTAAAGCGTAACTAAAAAGTAAATATACCTGTAGTCCACTAACTTGTCTTCGTATATGCGCGAGGCCGCTTGGGTTGGCGGCCATGCTGGCGAACACCAGCCGCTCTTCATAATCGTACTCGCAGAGGATCTTGTTGTCGCACAGGTAGAATCTATCGCCCACGCAGAACCTGGACAAAGCAACTTTATATGCGGGTGTGTAAGCTAAACTTATTATAGTAGTAAAAATCTGTAGATAACATTTTAAATCATTTAGTCTCGTTTATTGATAATAAATTTCTTAAATGTAAATTGTTGGGCTCCATTAAAGCTTACCTATGATTGCACTGTTGACAGGCGAAACATTCTAAATGGTACACAAAACTCTTCGCTCGCATAACCATTTCGAAGGCTGGAATGACTTTGTTGCACGCTACACAATTGCCCGTCGCACCGAATAACCTGTTAAACAAACCGAAACATACGTATGAGCAACAAGCTAAATATATAAAGTAGCGAATTTAAAGAAATTTGTAAACAGTAATTTAAATTAATACTGTTGTTTATGGAAAATTTTTTTAATTTTATAAGTATACTTTACGTGTACCATTACACCGGTACTATAAGATTTCATGTGACATTACGGCCATAGTGATAGGGTTGGACATGCACAAAGGCTAATTGATCGCTGCCTCAACATTTTGAGTAAACAATTTCCTGTTTAAGCACGGTTGATTTCGTTGATGATTACGGACGGTTTAATATCACGTTTCGAGTTACTGATCATGAAACTCTTTTATGGGAAAAACCTTAATTAAAGGTTTTTGCGTAATGAATATCGGACGTGAAATTCCGAAAATGTTTAACGCAAATAATTTCTCATCTCACTAAAAATATACACGTCTTTAATGTAAGTGTTGACATTGATTAAATGATTATTTTTTATATTTAAAAACATGTAAACTTGTTTATTAACGTAGTTAGAGCGAGAAAACACCTATGACTAAACTATCGCACAACTCTTGTGTAATCTTTTTGCAGCCAATTCAACTGTTTAGTTGCACAACTAAAAATCGAGTAACGTGCGCTCCTTTATATAAGCTCATGGGAATCAAAGCTAGCAATCAAAGCCAGCAAGACTAAACAGTTGTGCGATAATTTAGTTTTGGGTGTGCGCACGCTCTTAGAAACGACGTTTTACAATTAGGATACCATGGGAATTTAAAAAGGTACCTAAGATAATCTCTCTTGCAGAGCATGAGGTCTGCCTTGTAGTACAGCTTGGAGCCGACCTCGCCGAGGCGACAGTCGCAGCAGCCGCACTTGAGGCAGTCTTCATGCCAGAACCTCTCCATGGCTTTCAGTAGAAACCTCTCGGTGATGACCTTGCCGCATTGGGCGCACAGCCTTGCGCCTCCTGTTGTACCGGACACATTGCTGAGAGTATATTTGTTTTCTTCTTGCTGATCTGTAAAGAAATAAATAAAAAGAATATTCTTATAATTCAAACATAATAAAGAATTGTTTTCGGCACTACGTCATTAGAACGAAAAAAATATTTTAGACCTTATGGAATAAGAAATTGTGAAGACTATTTTAAAAACCTCTTCTCGGAAATATTTTCTTCGAAATATTCATAGAAATACCATTACTAATGTAAATCGTTTTGGGTTTTATTAATTACCTTTTTGATGTCACTGAGTGATAGGCCACATTCATAAGTCATCCAATACAAGTTTTAAATATTAAGGACTTTTATAAAAGTGAAAGAAGAAATAGTGATGATAGTCTCTCAGATGTTACTTGTTTCTTTTTATCTTTGATAAATATACATGTTAATGAATTATTTATATACGAGGTTATAAAGCGTATCAATCAGTAATAAATGTATTCTGAATACATTTGCTTATTAAGACTGAACATATGTTATCGCAACAAACGGATATTAGCACTTAAACGAGCCGTTAGAATTTAAATAAGTCAAAAGAATGTTCATTTGCAAGAAAAACATATCGAACGGTCTAATTAAGAGTGTGCGCACACCTAAAACTAAACTATCGCATAACTGTTTAGTCTCGCTTTAATTCCTATGAGCTTATAGAGGCACACTACTCTATTTTTAGTTGTGCAACTAAAAAGTTGAATTGGCTGCAAAACAATCGACAATTGAATAACAGTTGTACGACTGTTTAGCCAATGGTGTGCGCCCGCTTTAAGAGTTGATTACTTGAAACATGTAATCAATAACGTTGCATTTCAAATGGGGTACGGAAATGTTTGTGATTTTTAAGACTTTAATTAAGTCTTTATCATAAGATGACTTTAGCCTTAACATACTTGTAAATTCTTATGCCTTAGATGTTCAGAGATAACTGCGTCGACGCAATTTAGTTAGTGTAACGACGCTATTTAACTAATCTTTAAGAAAAATGGGATCCCATCCGGTGTGTTAGGAAAAGTGAGGCAATAAGGCCTTATGTATCTGTATATTAACATACATTGCATAAATGTAACGCTAATTCTGGACGGATACGAGAATAATAACATTTTAGGTCACGGCGCATTGCCATATAAATTTTATTAATTTAATTCATCATCATCATCACCAGCTCACTAGACGTCCCCACGGAGGGGCTCGGAGCCTACCCTAAAGTTAGGGTGACTAGGCCATAGTTGACTATGACCACGCTGGCCAAGTGCAGGTTGGTTGACTTCACACATATCTTTGAATTTCTTC
>DVQG01000299.1:0-16045 GCA_018231605.1 Papilio ambrax
AATGTCGATGGAATCGGTAACTCAAGTATTTTATGGCCGACTTCGATAATATACGGGGCGTTGCGTAATTCTACTTTAGCTTCGCCCTAAGCGTACGTAAACGAAAATAATGAACGTTGATGTTTTCAAATTTAATATCAAAGATCCTTAAAGGAAATTAATAATCGTATTTTAATCATAAAATAAAATTATCTTTAACATGTACTTCATACTAATTTAAATGACGAGAGCATACAGAAATGCTCTCCAAAAATATACTTGTATTTCCTTCTTATTAAAACATTCATAGATATAATGCACCTTTAATGTAGAGATCATCACCTTATAGGTATAGTTAGTGTTTGCAAAAACAGTAAAATACAATAAGAATACGAAATTTGTAGAAGTATTATCAACTGTACTTATATAGATCGAGAGGCGGCAGACGACCTACAGTCAAAGTCACCTTACATCTCTCGATTCAGGATGCGTTGACCTGTCTGCGAATTACGTCTTATTAGATCAATCTGTTTAATTTGGGACACTGATTTGAAATATTTTCGTCCTCAAATGACCTCTAGGTCAATAAAAATAAAACCGAGTATAAAAAGGGATGTTTCCTCTGTTATCTGTTAGGTAGTGTTTAAACTTATTGAAGTCCGTACACAACAATACTGTACGCGTAAGTTAACCGAACCTTTTTCCTTGTTTACTCAACGTGCTTTTTACAGAAGATTTAAGAACTATTGTGAATTAAGGCTCAATCTTTATTTTAAGTGATAAAGATATCTCGATAGCCGAAATTGACCAAAATAGTTTTAACTACTTAAATACCGATAAAAAACAAACGAAAGGGGAATACTAAGATTTAAAACGTGACTTGATTTGAGTACCATTAAGAGATTTCGCTATAACCGTAAATATTTCTAGCCGTTAAACCCAGCCCTGCGGACGACTTGACACTTTTTTACACTATAAACAATTCTGTGCGCTCGTTAAAAAGAAAGATGAGCTCTAAATGCTTCTGTTTATGGTCAGTAAAATCGTCGGCGTGGCGAGCGGCAGCCAACACCTGGTAAACACGCAATTACAATAGTTAAAATGTCGCCGAAATCGTATAGAAATGCGATAGATTACCTTTTATTGCCAACGATCCTGATAGAGTTAACTAGTACTAGTGAATTAAATATAATGCCGTGCTTTAAATGATTGACTATTAATAATACTAACTTAACATTGTGTTTACTGTTTTATTTGATAACGAGTCAAACATTAAAAATAAATACTTAAGTAGACTTATGTATAAAAAATTATAAAGCCCAATACAAAGGGAAATTTTGTGATGTAAAATATATAATGAATTTGTTATATGATATTTGTCATCGTTATGTTATGTAAATATTTTGAAAATGTGACCATAACTTAGTATAAATTATTATCTCATTCAAGTTTCTTAATTAATATGTTACAAAGGTAACATAAACGTCGAATAACTTCCTAATCTAATAACATAATAGGTTGCCACGACATATATTAAATGATGAATATTAATTAATAGTTATCTCCGAGAATAAGTAATGAAGCGTGTTTAGATCAAAAGTGTAATTTTCCGTTCACTACGTAAAGGACACTATGACATTTAGTTCATTGTGAGTGCATTTTGTATTAATCCACTGTTAAATATTAGTTCAGTTAAAACATTTTATCATTAACTTGTATATCTACTTTACCATAGTTTATTTAATAGTGCGTTTTATTTTTAAAAGTAAAACTACATTTTATTGATACGTGACTGAAACGGGAAGCGCAGGTAGAGAGTTTAGTCCTATAAATAGGTAAACAGCGTAAATAGAAACGGTTGTATCGGCTCCTACCTCGCTGCTAATCGATAATCCATTCCTACGTAACATCCGACGCAAATCCTTTAGCTATCGTTGTAAATACAACTCTATTGTATTGCACCAATGTTCAAATTACACTAAAGCATGCTTTGGGAATGTTTGTTCAAGATCCGACAGCAGCATACATAGTGAAGGAATTGCGTGTACGTGTGCCCGGCTAGTTAAAAGTTAAATACCAACATGTCGGACGTTCTTTAATCAATGTAATGGAAACGGAGACGTAGGGTCCCACGTAATTTCTTAAGTCTGCTACGAACCATCTTTTTGGTAAATGAATGCATCTAATGAATCGGGAATTATGTTGAATCAATTTAATTATTAATCAGGATAACAAATATTGTAACACGAAACCGTATGTAAAATGTTAACAAAAAATTGGAATTAAGATTTTCATGCTAATTTTATAAAGAGGAAAACTTTGTTTGTTTGATTGTAATAAATAGGCTCAAAAATAACTGGACTGTTTTTAAAAATTATTTCACTATTTAAAAATTACATTATCCACGAGTAACATAGGCAATTTTTTTTAATAATTACACGCGGGCGAAATCGCAGGCAACAGCTTGTCTTAGATATAATAGTAAAGACATTTGCTATAAATTCCAAGTATTTGGTACTACGACAATGAAGGCTGTTTTACGCTTATGTATTTTTTCATTATGAAATTCATTTCATAATAAAAAAATAAATTTGTTTCTCAAACACTACGTAAATAAAACAAAAAATATATATTACACACTGCTCAAAACACAGACACAGAGTTGTAAGAAATTTGTTGTTTTCCGCATTTCGTCTAAAGTATTTATTTCGACATTGTGTTAGGTAAATTTTGTCCTCCGCTATACCTTCTCGACGTCGAAGGGGAAATTTTATGAAGAAAGTTTTGCCCCAACCGAGCGGCAGCCCGATATAAAATCTTAAAACTTTTATCTTTTGTTTTTTACTCTTACATTTTTGTCTGATATGCGCTAAATACCATCAGTATCTAGATTTCCTGTCTGAAGTTTTAAACACCATTAAGTGTACCAACAAATAAGTGGAAATATGTGCAAAGTACCTACTGAAATAGTATGTAAACTAGTCTTGATAAGTTCTTAAATATCTTTAACACATTTTGTAACTGCAACACTCATTATAATAATGAGCAAACTTGCCCGGTTTATATAAAAATTATATAGAATTCGTTATTTAGCAGAATTTAAGATGCATAAAAGGGAATTACAATACTTTTACGATTAAATTTTATAGCATTTTTATGTTTTTCCAATTGCCATCGGTTGACAATTCGGATCGTGTAAATTCTAGCAAAATATGTATTAAGACTCCGAAGCTATTAATATGCAAATTGAAAGTTAATTTACTATAATATCGTGCCTATAGGAGGTCCCAGCGAGCGCGGCTCCTACCACAGCCTTGAGTACGCTCCGACCAAACCGGATTGTCGTAAATCATCATTTACATTTATAATACCTACACTCATTTAATGCGTGTTATAAAATTAATACACAATTATAACCCTACTAATATTATATTTCTTAGCCAAGAAACATCATATTATAAAATTAATCGGTTTTATTTTACGTAATTCATAGGTTAAACACGTCAAACGATCGCGCTAATCACTTTATGTTAAGTGACTACTGCTTATCATTGACATCCGCAATTAGTTGCGAAACTATCCGAATTATTGTCATGTCTAAGACAGTAAATTAACTATTATTTTCTCTTTTAAAGAGTTAAAAGACGAGCTGTCGCCCGCAAACTTCGTTAGCTTGGAATAAAAAAAAATGGTCGTCCATAACATTCCCGCGTGCATGTACTTTTTACCAGCTACCTTCCAGTCAAAGTCCAAATCGGTCCTCCCGTTCCTGAGATAGCGGTCCAGTCACTATTTTGACCGCGCGGAATTAAAAAAAAAGTCGCCTATAATATGCCTATCCATGTCAGCAGACAGACAGACAGACAAAGCTTTTTAAATACGATTTTCGTTATCAGCCACGCAAATACATCAACTTCCCGAAATCTGGATTTTTTTTTTAATATTACTCCAATTCTATTGTGTGTATAGATATAGATAGAAGAATATCAACTACTGCCTGACAATGAAACAATCTTCGTAAAAACATCTATTCCCTGGATATAAATGCGCGATATAATGAGACTGGGTATCAGCATGCAGATTAGGCAATCGCCAGATTTACTCAAACGATCAAAGTCCAATATCGAGCTGAAAGTGTACGATTCGGGCGAAATTAAATCATTAGTAGCACCTGCGCTCCACGCTGGAGCTTCCTAACTTAATTAGTTCGGCACCGACCCGAAATTAGCTCGCGTATGTACTTGTATTATAATCTTTGGCACTGGCAAGTGTTTTGAATTTTCGTAAAAAAAAAATAATTTCATGGCCGAGTTGAGTTCGAGCGGCAATATCTCACACAAAACCTGGTTAATGCGATCGGGGGTTTAATTCATTACGGACTCGTATAATCGAGCGATTGGTTACACGTGTCGACGTGGCTTTGCCTTTTTATTTATTACACCCCACATTTTTCCGACCCCGGCTTTTCTTAAAAATATTTATCCAATATACACAATCGGTGCCGCCTCATCATTTATGAAAAATCGTTTCTCTTTACAGAGTCCTCTATAAAAAGCTCATTCCAAATTAAAATTAAGGTCTAGCATAACAAAAGAAAAGAACCTTGTATTTTCATCAAGATTTTTGTGGGAAAACCGGCTTTGTTGCTTTAGCAAATGGTACAATCTCGTTTGGAGGTGGGCGGAGTTACGTCCAAACTTGTTAGTGCGGTTGTCAAAATAACTGGTTGCTTTTCAAGATCCATTTGTGCGGCGCGGCTAGCATTGAATTATAGGATGTTAAAAGAACAACAAAACACATGGATATTTCAGCACGTTAGATGAAGCGTTTATAGAAGCATTAGATGCGTAGGCTGGATTTACGCAATAGATTAACAATCCACATCCGTAAATTATCGAAAACTATTCAAAACCACTCTTATTAGAACTTTTATACTTTTATTAATATTTCTGTCGCAATACTAAATAGAATGAAAGATATATTTATTTTTTTGATGTTGGCACATGATTTTTAAAGTTACGTTGCCCATATTCGATATTTTATCGAATCGTATTCAAATAAAATACTCTCAAATATTTAAACCATTTACGCCATAGATAAAATTAACTAAAACGTTTTATAGACTGAATTCATTACTAAAAACACAGGAAATAAATGTGTAAAATTGATTGCGACAACCTTAATCTTACTTAACGAAGAATAATGACGTGTCTTACCGTTGACAGTAACAGCTA
This sequence comes from Papilio ambrax, assembly GCA_018231605.1. Lineage (NCBI taxonomy): Eukaryota > Metazoa > Arthropoda > Insecta > Lepidoptera > Papilionidae > Papilio > Papilio ambrax. The sequence goes on from DVQG01000299.1 coordinate 5,214, forward strand.
TAAGATTTGCATTTAATTTCTTCTTCGTGTCGCATGAGGCAAATCTTTAAAATGGCTTTTTATGAACTAGGTATGTTAAAGGCGACGTCCAACTTGAGATACAGCCTATCGGTTACATCGATGCAGAAAAATAAATAAAATAAATCGGATAAGCGGTGGGCACGCTATCTCTCGTTAATATCATACGTATTTTATTTCATTCATAGCGTGGTAGGCGTAAGTAAATGCAAAGGGATTTATAGTAAAGGTATATACATCTAATGCTTATATAAAAACGACTCCATCAGGCGCGTCCATTAACATGGAGCGTTATTAGGCCGTATCTCAGCCTCGGAACACTCCGATAACCCCAACCTTCCATTAAAAGAAACCATAAAATCGCATTATTATGTGTTAATAATTTCAAGAGAAAGAACGACTTCTCGGCTTATGCCCATGACTAATTAAAAACTCGTTGTCATCTTTTTTTCGATTACTAATCATTTTTAATTCTATTCTATTTCTAGTAAAATCAATAATTAAAAGTTACAATAAGCATATTATAATAAATACCTATGTTTCGTTTTAAGTTTGTGAGCTCCCTCGAAGCTTTCTCTCTCAAAAACGGTAATAACCGTTTTGCCATACTTGCTGTTTGCAATATTAAAGTTCGATTCGCGGGTTATTTCGAAATTTAGCGATGTAATTTTAACTTAATAACTTTTTTAATCTTTCGATGTCTTGACCTGTTTGTAACTTCTTTAATTGCTTGCAAAACCATTGAGTTTTTTTTTGCAAAATTAAAAAATACTTTTGTGAATTCGAAACAACGTACAAATATGGCAATTCAATTATGATCAAGTAAGATGTTTTGTTTATTTTAAAAATCCAGATGCACTTATTGATACTAAACGTATTTCTGATTGTTATTGCTTAATAAAAAAACGATGAGTTAGAATTAATTATAATGTTTTTAGGGTATATAATTAAAAAAATGCAACTACAGCTTTAATGTCTGTGCTAAAAGAGTATAAATATTTGAACGTCTTATTAGATGCAAATATTCTCTCCTTTCTTACACACCCACCAGCCTGACCCCATATGTAGAATATTGACGCGTCCCCACCCTTGCGTTTTTATCCAGACACGAGAACATTTATTAAGATTGTAGATAAAACTGAAATAATATAACGATTCCTTTGAAAAAGTTTCAAATACAAGTTTACCTACTTATTAAAAACGATAACCGTTCATATATATTACAAGTTTTATTGATAGATAATTTGAATAAACGCACGGTAGGCGTCTACTTATCGTTGTTTATCAATGAACAATGCTTTTGAGCACCGGCGAACTGAACCGACGTATGCAGATGAGACGTCACGACTTATCTGGATTGTTTTAGACGGCACGAGGCGGCACAGACCGCGCCCGCTCTCCCGTGTCTCGTAAAATTAGTTTCTAACTACACTCGTATACAATCAGATCGGTTCCAAGTCAACCTATCCCGACATGAAGGTTGTATAACTGGATTAAAACAACATAAGATTACGTATCGGCACTTCATTAGCGTAGGAAGAGAAACAGGGATGTAAACACCCAGATCGGCTTTCGGCAACGTGCTTGGTTATGAACATTTTGAGACATACGCACAATTACTGCCATTTGTGTTATCGGATCGATTAAAAATAAGCTTTATAAGCTATTAATAAATTTAAATAAGTTGTTTGAAACATGCTACGCTGCCTTAAGTATGTTTAAAATTCTGATTTTAACGAGATATTTGCATTTTAAAATGTTATTCGACTAACGTTATGCGGATATTTGTATTAATGCAATGGCCACTGATTTATTTAAGTTCGATATCTAAATGAGGCTCTTTTATCCAGTTTACTTTAATAAATGGGCAATTTCTTTATAATTTTAAGGTAATGTGGACGCAGTAGTGAGCTTGGGGACAGATCAAGCATGCAGCGGGACGAGATTCGTTGGCGGGCGTCTGCTGTGCCCACGGCAGATTAAGCAATCGGAATCCGTCGTCCCATAACAGTCAGAAATTTTAACGAAGATTGCTCATTAGCGCTGTGCGTGCATTTCGGCTGATAAACATCGTTTTAGCGAAAGCGATATTTGGCTTCTTAAGCTAATGCCTGGTAACTTATGCCAGCCACAGTCCGTGTTTGCCCACCAATCAAATGCTGTATTTTATGAGCGCGCACCGACGGTAACTTACAACAACGAGCCTCGGCTCTCTTTTAATGAGACAGCATCGTTTTCGTGTCAAATACTACAAGTTTCAATATCAGAAGAACGATTTTGATTATAGTATCAGTTACCGTGTTGAGTCTATTCATATAAGTATGATTTTAATAATAACAATTCCAATTTAAAACTTTCGTATATCCATACCTTACGTATACTATCTTGTTACGCCTTAAACATTTTTACTTGTTGATACATTTTTTTTATTCTATTTAACTTCAAAACTGTTTATGTATAATGTGTATCAAAAATACAGTAATTATATTGTAAGAAAATGTAACTAGAAGGTACAAGTGAACAATCTTCATAAACATTTATTATGAAATTAATTATTCTTGTAGACGCTAGTGTTTGCCGGTTGCTGTTTCGTAAATTGACAGTTATTTGTTGAATTAGCATGAAGCAGGCAGCCACTGTCTCTGTGTAATCGCATTAGCGGAGTGGTTCAGTGTTGCCGCGTTCACTGGACCAGAAAATATGTAGAGATAAATTTAATTTTTGTTCTACGTAGTTTTATATTGTTTTATTATGAATAGAATTAGCTAAGAGACATTCAACAAGAGTTGACAAACTGTAAATAATTATTTAGTTGCGTTATTTTACTAACTGTTTTTTAACAATGAAAAACAAAACCCAGAAAAGCAAATTTTAACTAGCTTCTTCAAAACTATAAACATGTCTAAATTTGACTTCTATGCGGTTGCTTAATCTGTCTATTTCATTGAACTAAATTGTTTAACTAAATTTCAAAATCCCACAAATCGCGTACCGTGCTTCACGAGCCTATGCTCACCACATAAGCTCTACGCGCCGCTGAGTACATAGCCCTAAATCAATTGAAACCTGTTGGGTTATTACAGTGTAATCGAAAACGATGGCCGCAGTCATTTGAGATGCGTTCCAGCACATTTGGAATTACTTATTTGATGTAGTAACCGTTTTGTTGGAGCTTAGCAATTGCTTCAATAACTTGATATCGTCTGTCTATAAAATGTAATAGTATATTATTGATGATTCGATAGCTTTATTCGTGTATCGGTAAACCATTCGAAACTTAATTGCATTATTTGTTTGTGTCGTTTGACCTCCATTTTTAATTTTAAAGAAATGGATTTCAATCGACGCAAGCCGTAGACTTAACTCCAAAATTATAAATATGCATGTAAATTCAACTATTTTGTTCAACATTAAGACATGGTTAACGGTTTATGTGATATTAAATGTGTATGTGTGGTAATTCTGATTTAAACATTCTGAATTATAAACTAAATTTGATTTACTTTTTATGATAAGCCTCAAAGATATGACAATAATTGTGGCAATGACCTATCTATAAAACTAAATGTCTGACTTATTCCTTTACAACTTTTAGAAAACATACAAGATTAATATCGTTACAACATTTAAGGACATAACAATTACAAAGGCAATGGATTGCTTGTCACAAATAAGTTATTTACACAACTCACATTTTTTCCAATTCTTCCTTCATAATTTTTGTCATAGTTATAAATATGACAATGTGATTACAATCTTAATCTTGTAATATATATCCTTTGTTGTTGTACGTAAATATGTACGTATTTAAGTTATTAACAACGTTTTATAATTAAAGAATAACATGTTGGAATTTTAAAATTTTATCTAACTCACATTAAGTTAGATTTCGGAAAAAATTAAAATTCCATTATAGAAGGGAACAGGTAATTCAAATAATTCATGTGACGTTATAAAAAGCTGTAGGAGCGTGTCTGACGTATTCCGTCGAAGAAAATAAATGCATAGAAAAATTCTTTCTTGTTATAGGAAAGGCGGGAGAGGGCCGCGGCCCACGTCGCCTGCCTACATATTTTATTGACCCTACGCGGTGCAGACGAGATACGTCGTTGAGACTGTTCCGCAGATATGTGAATGGTTTTGCATAATAAAACTCGTCTCGAACATTATTTCTGCTGCAGGTAATGATGTTTAACTATTAAGCTTTATACTATTTTTCATGTTATGATCTTCCGTTTGTAGGCATGTTGCAAAAAGTAAGTAATAAAAAAGCACAAAACGGTCAACAGGTAGATTCTGTAAAAACTTGTAACATGTTCTACAGAGTATGTCGATTCTATAGATTTATTTTTATTTCTGTTGCAAATTTATATAACGTAATAAATCGGTTTAATTTTAATTTGGTCTCCTTTTTGCATACTAAAACACTTAAGTCAAAAAATTTAAATATCAAATAAATCACGGTTTTATCAAGTATTTATCAAATTGATTATTTATTTTGTACTTTACGTTATTGCATAATAATAAACTTGTATTGTCAAACAAAGTTGAAATATGTTAAAAACTTTAAAATTTTGGTATTTCGATTAAAACTAAAAATAATAAAAAGCTATCGTGTTTTACAGATAATTAATGCATCTAGATTACATTTAAATTTATGTGAAATAATTTATGTCGATTATTAGGAATTACAGATTACACCTAAGAATTTGAAATATCAATTAAGTACTAAATACCACTCCGTCAATTTCGATTACCGAAAATAAATCTCTGCCTATTGTTAAGTAAGTTAAAATTGTATTATATATAACATATGTTACATAGTGAATTTAAGAATTTTGGGATAGGAAAAGAAAAAAATAACCAAACATTCACAATGTCCTCAGATATATCCGGGAGCTATCATACCATGTGAGTCCGCACATCCCTGTACTTTACGGCGTATCAGTCGGTGCGGTATTCCCAAACTGCACTTCAGAGCTCCCGACCGCCACCTACCATGTACAACGATGTATATACTATAGATATATACAGTTTGGAAGCCTTCTCATTTCCATTGTATCCAAGACTGCCTCAAATTTAAGGCAATATTTAATGTTGCTAATCTTTACACATTTATTAAAGGGATAAATCATAGAATTATGTAAAATTTGTTAAACTGCTTGTGTATTATTAAATAATTGTATTATTAAATCCACTATATCGTATTAAATAGTGTACTTTTTTTCTAAGTTCAGGTCGGCTTCAAAAATGACAAAGCAAAATCTTGAGAGATAAGATAATAAAATTTTAGCTATAATAGAAAGCTTATTCATTTAAATTTTAAACTAAAACTTGTAATACAACAACGAAATAAAAGAATTTAACATTCTATCTATCATATATCAACAAGATGTCTGATACAAAGACAATCGTAGAAAGTGGGTCGTTGCAATGGACCCATTTGCGTCTACGCGTGTACGTGATTGCGCCCCTTGCCTTCCCGTACACATTTGTTAAACAAGACCAGCAATTTTCCTTCAGGTAAAGACATATATCGGTAACAAAGGAAATTGGTATTACTCGTAGACTTGAGGTATATCTCTCTTACAAAATAGCCAATAATATAACCGTATCATAAAATTACTATAAGTACTTAAATAAATAAATAAAAAATAAAAAAAAAGTTATTATTATTAGATCAAGTAAGTTACAAATCAATCAGTTGTAGGGACTTCCTTTTAAGTAACCAATAGGCATTTGTGTTAGGAAGTCCCGCTCTTCCGTGTAACACATAATGTAAGATATTCTGGCACAATCTCTGCTATGATAATAAAGCGTAAAAACACACCACCCTGTGGCACATATTTAGTACTTAGGTATAATAAATGTAAAAACATTACGTCCGTCGAATATAGAAAATTTTCATCGTAACATTTGGATACTGTTTTTCTTTGTGTAAGAGATAAGAAAGATAAGTTTTTAATTATATCAGAATAAATAGGTTCTTCGGTTTTTTTTCAGTTTACTATAATGTAAATAAATTTGTGAAGTTATTTATAGTTGTATTTTTATAATTTCAATCGTACACGACGCGACGGCCGTGAGAAAAACACGTCGTATTAATTTGCATGAAGAAATCTTGGAAAATAATTTTGGAAAATAAACATAATTCCATCGTTGTCGCAGACTTGAATACGCTACAGTTCAGTTGACAAATGGGGGAATTTTGGCGACTGCGCCAAATGTGCCCTTCAATTACCCTTATGTCCTCACTTTGTGATCTTTTCTCTTTATATTTCAGGAGTTTCGAAACGAGAACGAAGATTATGGAAGACATTTTTTAATCGAAAAGATGATTTTCAATGCGCAAGAGAGAATTTTATAAAGGACATGTTGTGTAAATAAAAGTTTGTCGAAATTAATTTTAAAATATAATAAAAACGTATCTGAATATTTCAAATTTACTGGTGTTTTTCTTATTTAAATGTTAAACTTATTTATAATTTATCCAGAGTTTTTAAATACCATGTTTACCCGCACAAGATATAAGCGGTAACGAAAGGTCTACTGAGAAACTGATAACGGGTTCACTGAATAAGTGGCATTGCTTTAAAAAGACCGAACATCTACTTTATCCTGGCGTTGATAAGCTTATCTCCTGTCATACTTATATCTACTGCACTCAGACTTTATCAGACGCAACTTGTCTAATGAAGCTAAATAAAAAAACTATATAAAGTCATAGTTGTATTAATTTTACGTTAATAATCAATAGCAATACCTAGTATGTAAATTTTTCTACAAACATTTTATTACAATTATACAATTACTGGTGCTTGCGACTTCGTCTACATGAAATTTGAAAATACAAGTAGTCATAGTTACTCAGCTGTAACGCAGGTGAAATAATTTTTGAAATCGGCCTAGTAGTTTTTGAGTTATTACAATACATACAAAAATACAAATCTTTCCACTTTGTAATATTAGTACCTATAGATAGACATGCTGTATGTTTTTAAAAAATAATATTGAATAAAAGCAATAAACACACACTATTTATTTTATTACCACCACTATTCTCTTTCAACACAGATAAAACAAAATTCTTTAATTATTTTTAAATGTTGTTTAAAATGTATAAAAAGTACACTTTACATAGATTACCGACGAAGTATAAAAGACTATAAAAAGACTGAGATCTTGTTACATCGTATAGTTAACAAAAAATATAATTCTTACACCTCATGCAATACCACTGGTGTTATTTCCATTTATTACAATATCACGTGATTGTACTTACTTTTTCAATGGCGCCCCAAGTTCGAAAATCACTGAAATTCGACTTCGAATCGCTCTGTTTACGATTATTACCTACTGTTATGTTAGGCATCTCTTGAATACGAAATTGAGGCCGCGAAACGTTCGGACAGATCACGGAAGATGTAATAAGTTACTGAAAATTCCTTCCTATCTCGATAACAATAAGTAGCATTTTTCACCTGCACGACGTTCGAGTCTAATTTAACAAAGATGCTAAGAATAAACCGCGCTTAGAGCAGGTAAGAGACTAGAGTATTGGGAAACTCGGTTTAAAAGTGTAATTAAAAAATATATCGTTCTAGTTAGATAAATTAGTGAGAGCACTCGTAAGTATTTGGTAAAGCATCTCGATAAGATAGTTCTGTTATAAAATTAAAAATTAATTTTTATTTAATAAATATTAACTTTACTAAGAAATATTTAATTCTTACGTAACATTACTATTCCTTTTCATTATAAAAGATGTGAAGGCTATGTAGGCTAGTAGCCGTTTCTTTTGGTATAAATTAATTGGATTTGAATTGACAATCAACATATGGCCCTAAAATTTTGTAAAGTTACTTGTTTTCAATTAATACTTCAATGTGATATATTCTAATTTAAGCAACAACAATACAAAACTGGATATTTACATTAGAAAATTTATTATTCACTTCAAAAAGCACTTTGTTAAATTTATTTTAAAGCGCCATCTAGTTTAAAACACGAGATCTACTTCGTTAGACAGAGCCATCTGTGTGCATATCGCTGCAACTAGTTCATTGATCGGGGCGATATCATGGCTCTCTTCACTCACATGGTAATTGTATGAGTAAGACGCTCGGATGCAGGAACTATCTAAATGTGCTGTTTAACAAAGTGAAAGTTGCTGATTGGTAGATACAGTAGAGGAGAAATAAATTTATTGTTTGCACCAATAGGAAGCGAGATGGTGCTCGGGAAGAATGCGGCCATGTTAGTTAAGGAGGGGCTTGAGGGGAAACCTCCTTGATATTCCTGACATATGCTATCATTTGAGTTATGGATGATGGCGGAACGCCGCGTGTATTTTAAGAATACTGCTGAGTTTTGCTTTCGCTCTTATATTCTTCTGCTGAAATACGTTTCCAAACTACTTACTAAGCGTAAGAGAGTTATTTATGACCTACATATATTCCCATAAAGCATTGAATAGAAATGAACGAGCCTACGAATGTTTCTACTCAATTTTTATATCAACGCACATCCAAAAACAAACGAATTCAAAATAAACGTGACATCTCTCGTATTATAAATACTACGTCTATTGTAAATCAACTCACAAATAAAAAAACACGAAAACAATTCAGACTATAAACAAAGTTCGTAAAGATAAAAATCTAATTGGCTAACACTAGATAATACTAGATATTAAAGTGATTCAATTCGCCATAAATGTACACATGTTTCACGCTGCACTGATTGTTGACATGGAAGAAGGTCGGCTATAAAACAGCGCCGGCAACTATTACGAGCGCATTAAACCACAAAACAAGTCGTTAAAGCAATGAATGAATAATATGATTGGCATACAATATAGGCCATTGAGTGAATTTTACGAAGTGGCACACAACAGGTGCCAGTTTACTGCCGCCACGCGCCGTCGCCTCGTAAAACTCTAAGGACTTTCAATCGTTAATAGATCGGACTCTACCGTGGACATTTTATTGCATAATAAAAATTATGACCTTTGCACTAGTTTTAATGTGAAAAAACTTTTATTGATATTGCTAAGATAAATCTAGCTTTAAGTAGTTTAAATATTCATCAAAGAGAGTTGTAATTTATTACATTAATGTTAATAATGAATAATAAAGGTTTATAGTATAGTAATCTTATCGTAGGCACTAATCAAGAACGGAGAGATGACTGAGTTGACGTATGATAGAGTTATTTGAAAGACGAAAAACCCGGTGCGCCGATCCTACGGGAGTAGGATAAGGCTGGGGAGATGATGATGATGAGGCACTAACCTAGTAGGTAGGTAGGTAGGTGTAGGTAATCTATATAGACATTTTGAATTTTACGTTCCGTATTTTTGTAGAATCACTTTGACGGAAATTTACAAGTAAAGGCAATAGGATATGCAGAAACTTTAGTCGAATTTAAAGACTGACATCGATATTTATTCTAAAAATGTAGATTTATTTGGAAATGCTTCAGTGTTAAAATGGACGATTAATGCTCTGTTTGTAATAAGTCTTGTAAAGATAAAAATGTTTAAATACTTCCTATGATTCGACTCTACCTCAACTTATATGTAGTAAACAGGTACTAATTAAGTAACCTAACACAGTACAGAAATATTAAGTTATTGTTACTTATGACAAATAATAGTTCACGTTAGAGCTGAAACCATCACTAATATGAATTCAATTCTTATCAAATATTTAATTTACTAACGTTGAGTATGTTGCGCTAAACAATTCAAAGACTAAAATTGTATTTTTAATCGTTAATCCTTTATAAAAGTTTCCTTTGCTCATGCCCGAGGTATCCGGTACCTTCAGATGTTCAGATAAACATCAACAATCCGACCGTTGTGACTCATGATGTTATTATTATAAATGGGATTTAAAAATATATGACAATAAATTACACTGTCTCAGACATATTGCAAGCATGAAAATATTTATTTTCTTTGTTCTTTGCTCAGTCAACAATGACACGAATAATTTACCTTATAAAATCAGTATGTCATTTAAAGTGTATGAAGTCGGGTTGTTTTTCATAAAATTTTTGCAGAAAAATAAGAAACACGGATCATTTACTTTCATGCGAATAAAAATAATAGAATTCATTTTGTATTTCGGTAGTTTTATTTTAATAATTCGTTCACAACTTTTTCAATGTTATAACATAAATATCAATTTCAGTTATGAAGTCTAGAAATGATTTAGTATTTTTGAACAAATCTTTTATTTTATTAAATGGATGTTTTTCATTTTAAAGCAACCCTATTCTAAAAAATAAGTACACTTATATTCAGAAATATTACCACAAATATGTATCGTATAATATTTTGATAATCGCTCGGTGTCTGAAATTACAAGAAAGTCTGTATTTATATTTTTTTTTACAAAGTTTACTTATTACCTGTATAAAATAGCTTTAGTTTTACTCTTATGGTTTACATGTAAGAAGTAAATAAACAGCACCTGTGTAAATTAAATACATTATATTCAGGTACTCCGTCTTGACATAACAAGAAAAGTTTATTTGTTCTTAGAACGTGCAAAGTTATCTGCGACAACCCGACTAACAACTTTAAGTTTTTTTTAGAAATAAACAAGGTCAAAAAACAAAACTAAAAGGGTATTTCATATAGGTATTCATGTTGTTGCTTTGTTTTTTGTGCACCTTTTAGTGACCGTCCAAGCAATTCTTGTGCACAATATAGGTGGGAACGTTCTCGGAATAATTTAGGATTTTGTCATTATATGGTTATGTCTAATAACTAGAAATAATTTTAATAAATCGTAAGAATTACAAAG
>DVQG01000300.1:0-16042 GCA_018231605.1 Papilio ambrax
CCCTATACATCTATGCCAAATTTCATCGAGATCCGTTAAGCCCTTTAATTGGCAAACTCTAACAATCATACATTAATCCAAACTTTCGCATTTATAATATTAGTAAGATAACAATGGCATTAAAATTTTCGATCGTTTATTGTTTTTACATTAAATGTATAAACTCAAAATAGATTCTACAACTCCAATGGTTCAGCAATAACAATATAACGTCGATTAATATTGGACTAAACTAGTCACAAACTGGAACATCTGTTTCACTTGTCTGCAATGAAGTGAAGCACGTGTTGGGATTTAAGCGGACATTGCTACGAAGTTTCAGACTAATTTTTTTTTTAATTATTGTCTACTTTTACAATATGTAGGTAAATATAGCATTGATAAGCGTGTTATTTTTATTGATATAGCATTTTTAACACATTCAAATCGATACGCGTCGGAATGATAACGCATTGTGATGGAAATTATGAATTAATGCGGTATTCGTATGCGAGGTCGGAACTAAAAACATCGCGTTTGTAAACAGAGATGACTAATTAGCTGTCAGCAATTACGTAAACAAACATTGATAATGCCAAATATTAAATAATAGTTTGATGACCTTAAAGCCAGCTATACACGCTGAGATCTAACAGTTTTGACTGTTCTATTATTCAGTTGAAACTGTCAATTAAAACATTTGATCAAGGTAAACTAACTTTAGTCGGACGTGATGCGACTGATCGCGTAAACATAGCAGATCACTTAAACCCTTTTTCCATTACTTAGCAGCTGCCGAACCAGTGGAAATGATACTATTGGCTGGCCTATACTTGATACTAAGTGACGATACAAACTACATATTTGACAATGTTATCGCCAAAGAAGTTGTTAGATTGAATGCTAGATTCTTAAATTCTAGAAAAACTTGTGGCTAAAACTATTGTATACAAACTCGTAATTAATATAAAGTTTATAACGTAATTGCAACCCTAATTGACGTTGACAACGATCCTGTGCCAAATAAAAGCTTTTTAATCAATTGTAAAAGATTTCCCTTTCGAATAGAAGTTTTGGCAAGTTATCAAGTAAATCGTAAAGGTGGCACTAAAAGGAGCATCCAGTAGAAGCGTCCTCGCCGGCGAACGCCTCGCTACTGAATCTCATTCCTCCCACATTATATACCAAACTATGTTAGGGTTGCCACTATATTAAATCGATGTATTAAATTTTTGGTAATATTCAGTTAAATAAATTAATTATTTACAACTTTTTCAAGGTTATTAACCAATGTTTAGTCACTTTTCAATAACATCGATAGTGATGTGATGAATTAAAGCAGACTTTATAGACTAGGTATAATTATGAATAGATCAAGTAAACACACATAAATTTGATGTAGATCACAGTATGCTACGGAAATTAAAAACCATCCATAGAAAAACTTGCTTGACACAAATCAGGCAAACATTCTGAGCAAGTACATCAAACTATAACTGAACTTCTTTTATGATACATTTCCATAAAAATTACACAAATATATGTCAACAGCTTAGAGTTTATTATGAGAAGTTTCAATTAAACTCTCCGTGGCTGTAATTAACAAAAAAGATAAACATCGTCGGCAACCCTGGCGTACAGAGGGGTGTGTGGCACGGGGGGTGCGACCCCTCCGCCCGCGGGGGGTGATGTTACAAAGCGCGGGAATGAATTTTCGCGCGCAAACTTATCGCGACGCTTTTTAACAGTCCGCGAGTCGAGCGGGCGACGGAGACGCGAAAACAAAATAAAATTCCACTTGTACACTTTTCAGCTCGGATTCCCTTTTCATTGCATTTCATTAACGTTACGTTGATAAATTTACCCCGAGCCGTAACCTTTTTTTTTACTCGGTTTTTCTAGTTGAATTTGTGTCAATTCAAAAACATGTTTTTTTTTGTTCTTGTGCGCTTTTAAAACGATGTTTCTTTTTTATTCTTCGCAACGTTCAGCTGGAAAAGCTGTCCCAGTAAATATTTAAAATTTCCCCGAGTACCGTTGACATTTTTGAAGAGGGGTAACTTTAGTTGTGTTTTTCTAACTGCAAAAGAGCAAGACGCGAAAGACTCTGTAATTAAAGTTTATTGTCAATGTCAATATTAAATATTGTAATTTTATTGCAGCGGATATTCGTCGGGATACGTATTGAAGCGGTGCACCCCTCGGTGATACGACTATACGACTGGGGAACACACAATGAGCGACCCCCGAATTTGGCACTGGGATTCTGATCCGTTATGCTTTTGCCCATTGCCGACTTGCAGATTAGGATTCGATATATTGTTTTGGACCCCTAATAGACAAGCTCGTAGTTACATTCCATAGTTAGGTCTAGTATGGTCCGTTAGAAAGAAGAATAGATTAATATGTGCTGTGTATTAAAATGTTTGAAGTTTTTAATCGATAGTGGTAGGTGAATATTGGTGGTGGGCATCTGCAGCGGCGGTAATGAGCGGCTCGAGCGACCACGGCCGCTGCCACTGCCGCTTTGCATAAGTAATGACCGGTCCCGGCCGCCCCCGCCCGCCACCTCTCCCCCGCACCTCCGCCCCCGCACCGCGGCCCCTCACCCCGCCCTAGGCCTATCGATTGCGGCGGCGCGAGGGCGGGCCGCAGAGCCGTAATTGTCACACCGAGCGAGCCGCCACACCCCCGCCCGCCCAATATCGACCTTACAACCGCCACATAGGACACGAATTGCGCCGTCCGTGGCTCGGATTGGAAATGTGCTATATAGCCCGCGCCGCTAAGTTTAGAGGCGGCTCGTAATAGAGCCTTCGAAGAGTCTATGACAGAGCTTAATTAGACAGGCGCGCGATACCAACAAATGGATTTTACTCGTTCGATGTTTCGACGCGAATTAAATCTATAATTGTGAGTTTGATCACAGGATTTTATATTTATACGGCGTAGAGCGAGGGAGCGTGGCGCAGTGTTTGCTCGCTCTATTAGCGGGTAGACGCTGACGCCAGCGCGCTGGATTGGTGACCGCCGCCGCCCGTCGCCGCCGGCCGCCAGCGATATTGTTCCAAATAGCGTTGTACAGCAATGCGGCGTGCTTTGCTAATTTAAAAACTTGCTTATAAACAGTTATAGAATCGTGTAGTTGAGACTCTAGTTGATATTTAACATCTGGAAAAACTAAACTAAACTTTGAACTATGAAATCTACTATTATCGTTTACAATATGATATGGGACAGTATGATACAGTATTAAAATTCATCAGCCCACCAATCATGTGTTGGGTACAAGGGAGCGATGTATACGTGATAACGAGCATCAATCAGACAATCGAGTGAAGCGCAGCACAGTAGTATCGTTTGTATAAAGCCGTCGTCTAATCGGGCTGGGGTTTTTTAGCGCAGCGCGCGACGAAAGTATGGAGAAAGTGGCTTGACGCACACACGCGCGCGACTCACGCGTGACAGCCGACAGCCGCGAGGCGCATTGCGGTGAGCGGGCGAGCCGTGTGCTGTGCCGGTTGCAACACCCAGCCATGAGAAACGGCCCCCGAGTCCGACACCGCCTCTCCTGACACGTTCGCTTGCCCAACACTAAATTGCTCACCGACGAACACTGCGACATTTTTGATTCTGAAATCCAGAATTTGAAATGCGCACGACTTTTTTTTTATTGAAAATCTTTTGTTTTGTTATATAAGTGAAAAACGATTATTCTAAATCTAGATCCAATGAATAGAAAAAATGTCATAATATTCCGATGCCGATAAAATATTGTGAAAAGCCAGTTAAAAAAGGTTGTGTTACTGCTCTGTCTACACCGCTGTGAAGAAGGATGCGAATGCTTACCTTTTATTCCTTAATAATAGAATCATAGCAATGTTGCCATAACATATTTCAGCCAACACTCCGCGACAGATATCCACTTATTACGAGAACAAAGGAATAATAAAGGATGAGTATGCCGTATTCTTACGCGTGCCTTTCTCATTCATCGTTACTTGCGATAGATGTCGCTGTATTAAAAATGGTGTCGTTGAAATGTCAGGCATGTAGATCAGAAGCAATTGGTTTAAGGGCCGTCTAATCAGAGAATGCGGGTCGTTCTGCATTACCTCTAATATTCAATAAGATTCCACAACCGAGGCACCTGATAGTTGTTCTTGAAGACAATAGACATTGCTTTAGCGATTGTTACGGATGGTTAAGAAATCGCCATTGTTTTGCGGCGTTAGCATGACATAACGAGATAAACAGCTAGGGACCTCATGAGGTCGTTTCGAATGGCACTTGTTAATAACAGTCTTATTGTTTTAATATAAAAACTCTGGCGATTTGTGGCCATCTATGAGGTGTGATATGGAATTTTTAAATCTATATTAAACAGATGTAGACATAAAATGCAATAGGATTATTTGCGGATTAAACGACATACTTATTGACGAATAGAATAAAAGTCGAAAAGAATATAATAAAAAATAAAAATGGTTTAAAACTATTTTCGCACATCACTACGTTATTGGGACGGGATCACGAATAGCAATCGATTAATTACACAAATAGGGGATGGAAGGTCGGTCACCTGATCTGAAAGGCCCGTAGTGATGTGCTGGATGTTTTAATCGGAACAGTGCTACTTAAATACATAAAATTGAAATATTTAAGTATAAAATAAAGTAGGACTATAAAAATTATCGTTCGTAATTAATCAATTTTATAAGACATTCATAGTAATAAAGTATGCACATTTTTACGAATGCATTGTGTTTGTAACTGCAAAATGTGCTTTGTCATTTGTGTTCATTGCCAAAAACCTGTAAGTGGTGACGTCACGGGCTCCGGGGGTACTAAAGTAGATTGAGGTGGGGTGAGGCGGGGACGGCGTGGCGGGGGATGCTGTGAGATCGTGTGTAGGGGGAATCTGTCGACTCTGCACCACTACTATGATCCTATCCCGACTCGAAAAGTACTTTTGTTAATAAAATAATATTTTCTTCGACATTTATTTGGAAATTAAGGCATCTTCATCGCTCTACACAAATCTAATGAATTTTTGAAACAAATTTTCACGTATTTACAATTTTTTCCGTATGAAGTATGATTAAAACAAACTTTCCAATAAATAATTCAAAATTTTCGTAAATCCTCAAGTAATTGACACTAGTAATTTTTATATCAAAGGTTAAAAAAACGATTATATTATTTTTATTAAAGTAAGGAAAAGTTTATTTAGATAATGCTTCATACTGCGAAAAAAGTGTATACTCGTACCAAATATTAATTCGAGTTGTATTCGAGAATATTGTATCGAGTTAGAATCGTGTTAGCAAATGGTAAGGGGGTTCAAAAGACAAGAGTTGGGGTGAGGTTAGGAGGCACCCCGTCGGCAACATGTCTACACCCGCGCACTACATTACTATAATTATCCTAATACGAAAAAAAACTTACGAGACAACGCTCCATCACCTTTGTACTAATCAACATTAAGTAGTGTTAAGGAACAATGAACTGAATGTTTCTTTTTTTCGCTCATTCTGTCGCTTAGTTACCCATAACCAAGTAAGTAGAATAACGACTTTCTTATTTGGATTCATGGGATCGATGTCTTAATTGAAAAGTATTATTTATTTTATTCTATTGAACAAAACAAATAGTAAACGTAATAGTAAAATATAATAGTAAATATTTATATTTTGTACATATAGCCAAAAAATGTGAAGTGATACCGCTTACGAAAATTAAATCTTCCTTTGTCAAGGTGATGTTAGATTTAGTCCTAATGTAGAAACTTTTTAGTTTCTACATAAACTGGATAAAACAAAACAGCAATACAATAAATGATGAGAGAAGCTAGAACAAGCTACCCCCCAGCCCCCTTGCGGCTGATTACGCCTCGGCGCTACGAAATAAGAATGAATTTTTAATGAACACCCCCTCGCCCACCGCGCCCCACGTCTCCCCCTAACGCTACGCACTTAGAAGATTAGTCCCAGGAGCTTCTACCCAAATGACTAACAACAATCTCTCGTACACCGGGTCACAGGCGAACCTCTTTATGATTTCAAATGCTACTTGCTTTTTGTTATTTAATTTATTATCTATTGCAAAATAATGTAACTAGTAGAAGATAATTTTTTAGGTCTATCTTAATTTTTTCCCTTGCATACTTAACTTATGCCCCGTTGCCCATAATGAACAGTTAATCCATTTTCTTTATCCTATTAGATGAAATTGAACACTAACAGTAAAACCAAAACATGGTTATCTTTATTAAAATGTTATTGTTTGACTATTACTTTATAACATACGTAAAGTATTTTATTTACGACAAAAAAAAGTTAAAACTCAATAAAAAAAACTATTAGAAAGATCGATAATATAATTCATTGAACTAATTCGCAAAGTTTATATATATATATATAATTGTGGCATCAGATAACGATTAACACATGTGTAATGAATTTGAAACACACCGAGAAAGACGTAAACAAACAAAGGATTAGCATAAAAGCTAGTACAGTTCGAGTGAACCGACCGACCGAGAGACCGGCAACAAAATAAATGTTAACAATTTTGCGCGCCTCCAACTCGCAAAGAGCGACGAGGCAATAAAAGATAAGTCGCCGCCCGCCGCAATGCAATAACAATGTAAATACAGTTTTATAGTGTAAACAGAAAGAGCGGCGTGACGTGGCCGCTACGTCAGAGGGAGGCTACGTCACGGGCGTGACGTCAGCGCCGGAAGTCCGCAGATATATTTACAGCTGCAGCGCCGGGACGGGCCGGGTTCAATGTCGGGCGCTATCTATCCATCTATCGGCCATCAATCAACTGATAGTCGCGGCTCCCGGCTCACCGCCCACTGACCCACCGCGCACGCCGCTCTCCGCTCGCCGTACTCTCGACTCGAACCTAAATATAGATCTAATTACCGTTAGATAGCTCTCAGTTACGTCACCGTTACGTGGATGCGTTAAATATGCACGCTCATTACATTGCATTAGTGTAATGAATGGATCCGATCGATAAGTATCGACATTGTTGCGTACGCTAAGATACGATCGCAGCGAGAAATTAATTAATTCCTACTTATCTTCTCTATTCCCAGTTCAACAGATGGAAATCCCGAAATCTAATCGCTTAACGATGAAAAACTAAACATAATTTACTTGTAGTTACACTTTCAATGAGCAATATAGGATTACTTTTCATGTTATTTTTTAACATATCACTATTAGAAAAGTACGTCGACGTCTGTGTAATACGAGAACAGATGTGCGTAAACAATTTACCACAAACAAAATCAAGCTTCAAAATAATAAATCAAAAACCGGTCGTCTTTCGTCCTTGACTTAGATTTACATCGATAACAAAAAGTCGATATGACAGCCCTATGCATTAGAATTCATTCATCGATAGTCGGGATCGGGAAAGTGTATCGATGCGGTGCGTGACTAGCGCGGTTCGACGCGGCGGTGCAGCGGGCGCCGCGTCGGGAGCAAGGCCGGCGATGTTTACAAACTTCCGCCACGAGCACTTGTCACTAGGCCCGGTGGGCACACGTGGTTAGCTACGCAAATACGAGCCCTCGCTAACATTGTCCCACTTAACCCGCCCGCCGCGGTCGCGTCTAGACGCGAGATACGATCGTTAATAGATTGATTGCTGACGTGCTAACGCTCGATTATCTGTGACGAGCCGGGCACGATCGTGATTGTATTGCGTAACGAGGTCGTTATCCTTACAGTAAATAAGCTGTTTAACTACGTACTCGCAAATAAATCGGATCACATATCAATCTACGGAGTATGGAATATTGCAGTATACAATTTTACATCTCACATGTTATCGATAACTTCTATGTCGTACAGTAAAACCCAGGCCTATTTGTTCTCTTTTCGTTATTTTAACGATAGTGACTCATCACTCACGTCATTACGACGTTAATGATCAGTAAAATCAACTAATAATGAGATGATTAAGTGACAACTTGCAAGTTTGTGTTAAGCAGAAAAGTTTTGTCTTAGGTCAGGATTTCAATACGACCATTAGTTACAACTATTAGGTAATGATGATGAGAATTTATCGATGTATAAGGACGCGATGCATAGATTAAAAAATGTCAAAAGAGAAGAATGTGATCTTAAATTGGAGAATCCCCCGTACCCTCGTGTTCGGCGAGCCCTGCACGGGGTGGCGTTGAGGGGTGAATGCATTGGGGTGCGGCCGACCCCCGCGGGCCCCTTCCTTCGCCCCCCGCTGCACGGTAGGCGCGTAGTAACTGCAATAACGGAGCAGTGAAAGTGTCGCGGAGCGCTTCAACCGTCAATGGGTGAAGACGTACACCCTTCACCCCGCCGTCTTGAACTCAAACTTGTAGTTAATAGTAAGACACACGTTTACCCGCGCCCCGCTGCATCGCACCGCACCTCACCAACATACAAAATACAATAAATCTGTTATGCGATGGTTTTACCATTATAGCTAAATCAAAACAGCCTTACTGCACGTTCAAGACTACCATCAACTCGGCTGAGTTAAAATGCACAAATTATAGCTCGCGGTAAGAAGACTTGCTTCGGTATTGATTTGCAAATCGATCGAGTATCATTTGTAGGCCGAGCGACGACGACGATGACGAGCGATGCTGCAAGTGACAGCGACAGCGACGGCAAACAAACGACCGGAACGCAACAGCGTCATCATCTCCGGCCCGTGAATGAAACAGAACGTAAATTGAAATGATATCGCGTGCCATAATCCAGCATGCATTAATCTCGCTTGGCCGAGAGTTGCGTAACGCGGAACGTAAACGCAAGCAAACGGCTCAAGTTCATCGATCCGCGCGCTAAATGTGTCGCACGTTGTTTTGTTTAATGTCAAAACATTGTTACATAATGCGCGAGTTAACGCACCGTGGGAGCCACGTGGCCGGCGCCGACCGCCGCCGCCGCCGTCCTTCCGATCTCTACGTCACCGCGTTTATTTATGAGCTTATGATTATAAAATGACGTTTACTCCGTGCCGATATCGTTGACCGGTCGCCCCGCATAAATAATAATAACACTCGTTCATTCATAAAATGATTAATAGTCACTCCACCTACGAAATAGATTCGTAGCGTGTTATTAATAAAGCCATTATCGCTATAATTATACCTAAACGAGATTTACACGATCGACGTCTGTAGTAAAATACGATTTACAAACAAACGGCACAAATGTTTACGTTTTATGTATCTGTGTGCGTGTGTGCAAATACTAGATTACTACATTTTTCAAATATCATTAACGCATTGCGTTGACGCGTATCTTGCTGCGATCTGCGAGACAAAATTTATACTGCAATACTTCCTTTAATGGCAAATACGTTTTGAAGAATCAATGCAAAGAAATGAATAATATGCAATAGAAAGAGATAATACATTAACTAGTTGCACAACCCGAGGCCTCACTAAGATTCTTTACATTCATACAAACCTATTTCTATATAACTAGACAACTAAACTTTTATACAACTAAACTTGCTTAACATAAAAGCACTATTTCAATAAAGACATCATCTAAACCTTTAACATTTAAAATAATATAAAGATAGAGTCTTTTAATAAAGCTTCACGAAAACGAGGGAGCAATGTTAAAAAAAACAATAGTTAAAGTTTGGAGTTTGGAACGAGCCGACGAACTTGACCGTCAAAAGTGGAGAGCGCTCATAAAAACATCAGTCTTATACAATGCCGTGAATTTACATAAATTATCGACGTCGGTATGTCTCCGCGCGCCTTGCAATGTTTACTTATCGAACTTTGAGTTCAACGACATATATATTGTTTTATTGAGACTCGTAATTGGGTCGCGGGCCGGCGGGGACATGAGAATGTACAACATGGACTTTACCAATTTTATACATTACCTAGATTATAGCGTTTCATGTTTGTGGGGTTTGAATTTCTACTATACATTTTTCACTTAGTTATCAAACAATTGGTATCGTGAGCTAAAGATATGAAAATATTACGACCAAGTTAAATATTAAATTAACTAAATAAATGTCAAAATTAGTTTAGTTTTTGTTGTTAATAATCGAATTTAAACAAAATTAAATACATAAAATCGATGCGTAATCGGGTAAGTAGGTATAATAAATTACAGCAATTTCTGCTAAATGACCGTATCGTAAGCCGAGCAAAGCCGAATCTCCGTATAAAAAAAAACGTAAACAAACATTGTAACTCAATAGGAGGGTAATAAAATATAATCTGCGGCATTGAATTCGGTATACACCTGACGTTTCGAGCGACGTCGTCACTTTTTTTTTACATTCTAAACAGGTGTTTTGCGTCCATTCATCTTTCGAGTCGTTGCCCTACATTATTGTAATTGTCTTTCAAGTTCACCGACACAATACTTGATAGTTCAACTTTGACACGTGGCGGTTTGTATTATTATTGCTAATGGTGCTGCTGCTGTGACGTCCTAGAAACTCCAATATTTACAGAAGTTAGAATACACGACGCTGCAAATTTTACTTAGCGCTTTAGTTAGCGTAGCCGTAATTTCAAACAGGCTTTCTGCTACTATAGCCGAAAGAAGTCAGTGTATGGTGACCCTTAAGCAATCTATGTATACCATCCAAGTTTACCGATACAATGCGTAATTGGCGGTAAACATATGTCAAAACTCAAAACAAGGTCGGCTGTTGCTTTACATAATGACGTGCGTTTAGCATAAATGATTATGACGTCTCGGTCGTGTCGCGAGTCGCGGTGAATGCATTCTGTTGTTGTTATTGTTTACAAAAGTTTAACGCACGTGCTCGATTGTTAACGGCTTTAGGTGTAATTAAATACGTGTCGAGATGTTCCGCGCACGCCGCACGCTGCACGACTCGCGGCCTTGCCTACGCTCAGCGTTGGAAATACTTTTTTTATCTCTAATCTCGTATCTAGTACTTCATTCACATCATCTATTCCAAATGTACGTCAAATTCATTTATTTAGATATGTCTAGTTTAGTTTTACCATTATTTTTTTTTTGCACTTTTTATTAGTATGTCAGTACCAAATATCGATAGAACATTTAAAATATAACTAGGTGTTGTTCGCGATCGTCCGCGTAAGATTAGAAATTAAAACAAAATATAGCCTACGTTATTCACAGACAAATTACCTTTCTAACAGTAAAAGAATTTTTAAAATCTGCCCAGTAGTTTTTGAGTTATTTATCTACAAAAAAAACAAATCTTTCCTCTTTATAATATTAGTATAGATCATAAAACTCCTACACTTCCAAAAGTTCCAAACTCAATTCCTACTAGCGTCCCGGATGACGGATGCACGTGACTGCAACAAGTCGCATTGCGCCCCCACCCTACAACCACCCCTAGCCCCCACCCCACACGCACAGGCCCAGCGGTAGCACGTGGCCCGATTTAGGCTCCTTGTTTATCATGTCAAATATTTGCATAGAACACATGATCGGCCGTAACTTTGAAATGCCTCTCGTACAAGTTTAACCGCCACGTGCTTTCTGACTGGAAAACTGAAGGATCATTCACGACTTTTATTAAACGGGCATGAACAGAAGTAATACAAGTGTTAGAGATAAAAAAGAAATGTCATTTTACTTAATACGTTACACTGAGGAGTGAATCTTTAAAATTATCTGATTGTTATTGAATTGAGAAATTAATAGGAATTTTAAAAAATATCACAATGCAGATAATCGCCCTTGTTCTTGATTGCAGTCTTTATCAACTTTTAACTAAAATTTTTACATCGGAACTTTTCAAGTCTATGTTGGATGTATAAAAAACGTGAATAGTTATTTTTTAGTCATCGTACTACATAACATTTACCAAAAGTAAAATCGGGATTATTTAGTACTTACTTAATCATTTTCAAATTAGCAGAAATCTAATTAAAAAGCTGGTAAACGATTTCTTATCATGTATACAAAGATATGATGTCTAGATACGTTCATTACGATACGAAAAAATTCTCAGGACATCCTTTGTTTCAAGGCAATTAATAAAGTTTAACCGACAAGGAATCATTTATAAATTCGAGACTAAGGATAAAATATGCCTAGCCGTTGTCATGGCAACGTACTACCGGGTAACAACTAATTTTAACTATCCTACGACAGTCAAGTATGGAATGTTTTAAACATAAGTACATAATATGAGGAAAATTTTTGCCTAACAAACTGTAGGCAAAAAATGTAAGTTGCCGGGTACCGCGTACATAAGTCGTTGCCGAATTTTAAGCAAGACAATGAAGTGGCAACATAGAAAGTAAAGTGCGTTCGCGCCGGAGCCAAGTCGGCGATAATTAATGTGCGGCCGAGCCGAGCGAGCGGCGCCGGCAGCCTCGGCGGCCACAAAAAACCCGCTCCGACACAAAAACACCAGTCGCAGGAGCGGGACGCCGCTACGCGCTAGAGAGGGACGGAGTGCGCTTATTTCTGTTGGTTCTCGTTCGCCTCGAGCTCGAGCGACGCAGTTATCGAGGCGACTACAGCGCTTTGCTTTGATTTAAAACTCTGAACGCGCCCTTCTATCTATCACATGACGTTTGACAGGTCGCGGCGGAAACGTAGACATGTCAGATTCAAAAAAAGGCGCGCACTCCTCCACAAAATAACAATCTCCAAATTTTCCAACAAAAAACACAAAAAATTACAGTTGAATGGCCCCAAAATCAATTTTATAACGTTTCATTACGGAAAAGAAAATATCCTGTAGAGTTCGTTCACACAAAGTCGGTATCTACAAGAAAAGTTTTTTGTTTAGCGAAAAATGTTTGTGAAATAAAAATGCATTTATGACTATAAAATTATATGGATTTTCAAAAAATGACTCATAAAGGAAACAAAAAAAAAATAAAAGTTTAGCAAAAACGCGTACATTAAATACCTACATTACCCTTACTTTTAGATTTAGAGATACTCTCGATAGATTTATGATAAGTAACAGTTATGACAAACCTAACTAAAAACCACCAATATGTTAATGTTACAAAAAGTTCTAAATTCTTGAAAACCATTAATATGGCCGTAGAGGATAGAATTGTTTTATAACTTGAACAAAGAATCCCAACATTTCACAAGTCCGAGATAGTAAAAATGTAGATACTAACTTAAAATAAACTTAATTAAACTACCTAAAGATATGCTCAAAACGATCTACAACGGTACGGCAGTATACAAAACTACTTTTAAGTCTTGAAAATGTTTAGTCACAACTTTTGATATGGCGAATAAAAATGAATTCAAAGTCGAAATTTATACATTGGTACCTGTAGATTGTTTTAGCTGTTTATTTATATAAATCTGTATATCTTACCTGAAAATCACTCCACATTTTCATGGGGATACACCATAGTTCCGATAAGAAAACATAACACGAACACACGATCAACAACTGTCAAATGTGTCACACAGCACGGCGTCACTGGCACAATCGTTCCGAGCGGCGGCCGAGCGCAGACTGGTGACTGGCGAATGGCGAATGGCGGAGCGGAACGCGTCGAGACTAGTCCGGTGTCGCGGCGGCGCTCGCACCGCACCGCAGCGCCCACCTGCGACTCGTTTCCACGAACGAGTCGAGAACCGATTCTTCTACCGCCGCCTGCTTAAGGACGCTTTGATAACCCAACTTAGCTGTAAACAATCTCTGATATTATAAACTTTGTTAAAAATAAGAAGCGATCAGTATCCAAACAAAGAGATTTTTTTTTAAATAAGTTTTTTTTTATTTTAGGTAAATAATATCTAAACAACACTTTTTTTCTATGTAAGTTTAGGAATAATTTTGTATAGTACCCTACCTATCATTGAGCGTCATAAACCCGCCCCGTCTTGCTCGCTGGAAATACCCGACTAACACCACATTTCAGCACGACACAGCCAAGGTCTGCAATTTCTACTGCGACAATATTGTTCCACTGCTCAAAAACTGTTGTTCATAATTCATGATTTGAAAAGAAAATAGTGGCGCTTTCACAAAATAGTCGTATTGAGAAATGTTTCAACTTCAGTATTTAGCAACGAATGTTACTAGATAAGTGAGTCGTGTACGCATGAATGGAGCTTCTTACGACTGATAACGGAAAGTGACAAAATAAAAAGCTCTCAAAACAAAGTTTGGAGAGCGGATCGCACCGGCCGGCTCGTAGCAGGAAGTTCGTAGCTGTAAAACTTTGTAGCGCTCCGTAGCGTGAAAGTTTTGATTTCAACGATTTGCGTTGCGGCGCAAAGAGGGCCGCGAGGCCGCGCTAGCTCTGACCCGGCCTCATACACAATAGCCAAATTTCAAACATACGATTAGTTAATCACTTATAAGCACCATTGCTTCTTTTGTTAAACGTCCAACAGAACCTTAAGTACAAAACCGGCAATGGACGCGTAATTTATCGATATCATACAAATTTCAAATTCGAACTCATTTATCTGTTCTTACATCTCTCACGAGAGTGCGCCACTTGGCTGTACCGACTACGCCCTTACCGTGTCTTGTAAATCAAATCATAACAAAAGCTGTCGCAATACATTCCTGGTGCGGCTCACATTGGATCTGAGTGGCGGCAAAGGGCTGCAGCAATGGGTTGTGCGGCGATCGATATTGTTGCTTCGATACGGTGAAAGTCGGGAAAATTCGTTCGGCGGTAATTTTGAACGAAACAACGTTCTGAAGAACAAAGAGTACTGAATTTTGGTCTCTGGAAATTAATAGCGATTTCCAATTATAGTGAAGGTTTCGAATACAGTTTGCAGTAGGTATGTTCGTTATCGGCATGACGAAGCGCATTCGTTAGGAGCAAGTGCGCGACTGGTCAAGACAAAAATTTTTGCACGTTTATTAAAATAAGAATTTAACCTTCACATTATCGATATGCCAGAAAGGGACATCATGTTTGTGATATCAGAGCAATTGCAAACGTGCAACTTTTAAGGAAAAACGACGTAAAATTGTTATGAGTAAATAAAGATTTATAAGCCTTTACGGTAATATTTTCTATTTTTTAATAATCAATTTTAACGCCTATTTTATAAATTTATAATAATCGTCAATTTTTGTATCATACGAAGCTAACCTATATTTGGTATTAATTTAAACTGGTAGACAAACACTATGGTCAAATTGTTACTCAGAATCGTAGCCACTGAGCTATCACCGTAGACGTGCTAACAATAACAATGAGTCAAACGATGCAGTGCCGAGCTTAATTTTAATACTATAAAAATCATCAAATGTGAGTAAAAAAACAATCTGCTAAGTGTTCGAACGACTTAGTACATTACTTTAAGTATTTAAAACTATAATATGTTTAGCTAAACTAAACCGAATATAAGTAAAAATCAACGTGTAAACCTAAAAAAGATTAAAAATTCCTGTATTTGTAATTATTATATACACATATACAAACCTAAGGGACAATTAGGGCTACTAAACACTACAAATCTCAAATAATCGACGTGCTGCCGACAGCATAAGGGAGTATGCCTTTAGGTCCTAAAGTCTTTCGCGATTAATTCTGAAAATTTCAAGATATTAAAAAAAAATTAAACACTAAATCGCTCTCTTAATAAATGTTAGTGCTCGCTGTTTAGTTCTTGCCGCATTAAGCGGTTCAATCAAAGAAAATATATCGGCTAATCGTTGCTTATCGATGGATAAGATATTGCAAGAATACTTAACTTCGTACAATTTATTATTTATAATAACAATTATTTATATAAGCGATCACAAAAGAAGCGATTTAAGGTCAATTTCTTTTAATTTCGTGTGTTTTTTTACTAAGTATGTATGGCATTATGTTTTATTTAATTATGCATGTTTATAAACGTTTGATACCAGAGATAAGAAATTATTAAAAAACCTTAAAGTCCATTCTTCAGTTTATAGTTACAAAATTAATAATAATACACATTTATAATGCGCAAGTCTAAAAGTACCACAGATATTATTTCACTAGCTTTCGCCCGCGACTTCGTCCGCGTGGTAATAAAAAAAAAACAAATCCAAGTGGCCTATGTGTTCTTCCAGACTGTCCTCTTTTTTT
>DVQG01000301.1:0-16024 GCA_018231605.1 Papilio ambrax
GTGATTAGCGCATACATTCTGCGAGAGCCTTACTAATTTGCTTGTGCAGGAAGCACGGATGGCGTGATGGGGATCCCAGTACCGTATAATCTTCACCTCTGATGTTATCCGAAGATTTATTATATGCTGTCAACGGCCAAGAGATGGCAGCACGCGTCACTGAAGACGCTACTGGAATTATCTCCACTAACATATTCGAATTTAGTCTTTAACTCAATGCGAATAAAGTACATTATATAAAAAGGGAGTCTTCTTCAATCTTAAAAGACCTCCCATAATGCAATAGTCAGGTTAATAGTCGATTTTCTTCGTATTTTAGAATCTCATTGCATTAATTGACTTTGTTTACAATTAAATTTAAAATAAGATTAAAAAATGCTTAGTAACAGTAATTTTAATTCGATTAAACAAAATGGCATACAAAAATGTATCCGATTCGAATAATCGAACAATTAAGTAGGATTCCGGGCGACCAATCGAGCGATTCGCAAGCAAACGAATCGATTAATCGATGTTACGCCATCCAGCGGCCAGAGGGAGCCACGCGTCAATAAAATACTTGTAAAACTATCGCAGAAATGAATTAAAACAGATGGAGAACCAATTAGGAGAGGCAATCGTGCGAGTATCGGTTCGAAAAAAGACCTTAAACTGCGCTTAGAGCATTTTCACACTTACTACGTTTTGATAAGGTCCAATTTAGATTATTATAATGTTTGGTAATAGGGTTTCAGGTTACATGGCCTAACGAGACCGCATTGGCGCGATAAGCTTTTACAGTTATTCTGATAGACAAATATGGACGTATTTATCTTCGAGTTTGCACTTAAGGTACATTTAGGGCCGCGTTATGTCATTACTGTCCACTAATTAGTTTAAATAAAATACGTATTACATTCTGAGACAAATTTGCAACGGCTTCGGCCTAATTGTTAAAGAGATTTACACTTAAGTTATACAATATACCGTGGCTACACTTGTCATAGTTTAATTATTACATTTATCTTTAAACGTAAATATGTGGTTTTCTGGAGACAAGCACGAAAATTTGTAAAAGCATTCGTAATCTGTGCAGTAAACCTATCGGGCGTAAAGTACATAAACAAATCTTGTAAACATTTTTCCATGACGGTACGAATACTTTCGGACAAATTTTCGTGATAGGTCCCCATTAAATCATGTAAATATTCGCCATGTCAACACAATCCCGCTGAACGAATCGAACCGACAAACCTTTCGAATCGAGTAGAAATCGATTCGCGCTACGTTGACTTTATTTACAAGTCTCCGCATATCGGAAAATCGATTTTAGTTAATTTTATTAAAATTAGTACCTCTTTTGTTTAGTTTTATCGTGAATTTAAACAAATTTAAAAGTAATAAAAAAACGTAATATTTTCATAAACAATATTTATAAGAGTAATGTATTAAGAAAACATTTTTGAAGAAATTTTCATTAAAATAGATTTAAGTACAGTCAGCTGCAACTGCAGTATTCAGTTTTTAAATTAACGTATGTACTTAAAACTACGTATGTACGTATTCGTTAAAACGGAAAAATTTTATACATATTTTTGAAACCGAATGCATTGAGTTTCTGAAGCTTTGTAATAAGTAACATGTTTATATTTATGGAGCTAACTGTACAATCAGTCGATTTTATTGATTAAATTCAC
The DNA here is from genome assembly GCA_018231605.1 of Papilio ambrax. Lineage (NCBI taxonomy): Eukaryota > Metazoa > Arthropoda > Insecta > Lepidoptera > Papilionidae > Papilio > Papilio ambrax. Next base: position 1,677 of record DVQG01000301.1, read on the forward strand.
TATTCAATCAAGATTGAATGATTACACTGAGAGATTACTTACGAGACGTTCTTGCAATCAAATTAGCAAACGCAACAAACCAGCAGAATATCAAAGGCACGTTTTCCCCCAATTAAATATGGCGATAAGCGTCGACCATTAGAAACGGCGTGTCGGCAAAAATAATTATTTGTTAATCAATAGCTGGTCATAGCGTTACGTTCATTCGTTCAGTAATTTAACATCCGTAATAGACCATTATGCTCGATCATAAACAAATAGGAAAATACAGGTAATAATGGTATTAACGCGTATTATGCCGGGTTTGAGAATGCGATTGTTGCAACAGGGTTGTCAACAAATTCTATAATTTATGTCACTTTTATCTTTGACGCGAATGATATCTTGAGGTGTTTCCCGTTGGGATTTAGCTTTGGACAGGTTAATAGGGCGGTGATAAGTCCAACGGGAAACACACAATTTATTTGACAGATATAGAACAGTAAGCGTATGATTTTATTTTATTTATCTTGTTAGTTTTCGTTTATCACATTTATCTATTTATTTATACCCCTATGCAATCTAGATTCATCATTTGAATGCTATTTTAAAACATTATCAAGTTTAAAATAAGTGTGGATTTAGGATTGTGGAGCTAAATGTGTGCTATGACTGCAATGAATAGAAAATTATAATCTGCTTACCCTACTTGGGCTGAGATGTTAATGTAAATAAATTAATTCAGTTTAAACTTTCTTACAACAGAAAATGTAGGGCATGTGGCGTATTAACATTTTTAAAACATGTTATAGAAAAAACTTGACAAAATAATTAAATACGAAAATCCCGTCTTCATTATAATTAAGGGCTGTTAGGCAGCCCTATACAAAACGCTATAGTACGTCTCGATAACAAAACTGGTTATAATGTTTTATTTTTCAGTGGTTAGAGCACACCTTTTGTCCGAGGAGGCTGATTTCCACAGAGATATAGGGCAAAGGACCTTGTTACTCTGTGTTTTTTGTATGATCATGTATGGTCTGCCTGTAGATTGGAGTGTTTTGTATTGCAGTTTATAGTTTTATTTTTAGTTTTTAGTGCTTTTTAAATTTCGATGTGAATAGTTTAATATATATTGTGTATATTTAGCTTTGATTTTAAGTTCACGTATAAAATGCGAAATTTATTTTTACTCAAAGTGTTTTTCCGCTTACCAATGTAAAAATTTATAGCTTTTATAAAACACTAGAGTACAGTGTAATGAATTGCTTCATAAAAACCTATTTAATCTGTTGAAAACTTAAATTAATTAATGTTAGTCGGTTCGTGCGAGTCGACCATTATGCCGGCCGAGTGCATGCCGCGACGCTTTTTGTATTTCGCGAATTTCACAATCGCAACGGCCAGTAACAGTGCTCAATTAACGATTAACTATTTGTACTTATTGTTAACAATATCGACCTCTCAATGGTTTATCTGAGAAAGTATGCCTTTATAGGCAGCAGGGAAACAATTAAACGCATCTGTAGTTCCTCCAATGTTGCGGATGTTTATGGGCGTCGTTGACCAATTCGGTGTTCTCGCCGCTCGTTTGCATCTTTTTATTATAAAAAAAACACGTCGAAAGTCAAGTCCGCGTTTTTCTGTGTAACATCCGAAACGATTAGATCAATTTTGAAGGGACTTTAAAAGTTACGTGAACGTATTAGGGAGTTAACTAACGAAACAAATGATTTGGGCCGTTTTAAGCTAGCGACCGCTACTCCAGTACGACTTAAATTGGTTAATGTTAATACAAAACAGACAAAAATTATTAATATATCTATTCATATAATAAAATTGGACTGTCTGTTTGTAATATCAAAAAGAAAAATTCCAGATTTCGGGAAGATGATGTATTTGCATTGCCGATAACGAAAATCATATTTCAAAAAATTTCGTCTGTCTAATCTCCGTAACGGCTGGGCCTATTTCGACCGGAACTTTCACTGAAGCTTAGCTGACATAAAACAGCATATTGTAGGCTACTTTTTTTTATCTTAATATTGCATAGACGAACTCGCGGGCAACAACTAGTAATATATAAGAATGAAATTGTTAATTCCATTGTAGATGCATAGTAATGCAAGTGGATGTTGGTGGATAAGAAAATATTAACAGTATTACTTTTATTGTAAAGCTACATGTAAGTAACTCCAAGTTATTGTTAAATCAATATTATTATAGTAATTAATTTCATTGCAGTTGAATTTATGAATAATTTTAACAACGAAACAATTGAATAGCGGCAATTAGAGATTCAAATTATTGTTGTAATTATAATTCAATTGTTTTGAAAAACTAAGGCGAGGTAATATTACTATTTGAGTTACGTTTTTATTTTTAATTTTATTGACCGACTTCCCAAAAGAAGGAGGTACTCAATTCGTCTGTATGTTTTTTTTTTTCAATATCATAAATTCGAAAGTTTAGATGGATGGATGTTAGAGTTTACTGCTTACACGACTGAACGGATCTTTCCATCTTGACTAGTAAATAATAAAGTACTTACAAATACATAACTTTACATGTTTATAAAACACTAGTTTTCACCCATGACTCAGTCCGCGTGGAATTACAAAAAACAAAAATAAGCATCCTATGTGCCTAGTATCCTCTACATCTATGCCAAATTTCATCGTGATCCATTCGTGATCATTTCGTGAAACATCCATCCATGTAAACTTTTGCATTTATAATATTACGAAGATATAACTATGGACATCGGAGTTAAAATACTTGTTTAACTAAACAGTGTCTGTCTACATTTTTTAAAGTTAATTTTTTAAACAAATTGTATTCATGTAGGCATATTCTCTTGTACGAAAGATATAAAAGTTAATACAGAAGTTAGCGTGTTATTTAACAGGCTACTAACAACCGTGTTGGCCGCCATTTGCGGGTATCGGGCCGACGTAAAATTGTCCGATCACGCGACACCAAACCATTACTGTAGGACATTTGTTTTTTAATTTGTTTTTAGCAATAACAAGTTCGCACTGAGAACTAACAGTATACAAACTGTAGAGGTTAAATTAAAGTTTAAATTGGAGCCAAAAATAAGGTAATTAAAAGGAAATACGTGCGGTAAGAAGACAAATATTTTATCCAAAACTAGCTGTTCCCGTGCGACTTCATCTGCATGAAATTATGAAAATTTTATGTTATTGTTTACATCTGTCAAATTATCAATTACAAATGTCAAAATGACATGATATGATGACAACCTTGCTTTCTTGATGTTGGCAGCAATTTATGGTCTCTTTCACACATTAGGGTTTTTCGTCCAAAATATTTACCCCTTAAGTTTAATGGCGTTGAAATATACAGCCTAAAGAGTGACGCAAGTTTAGGGCTTTTTATTAAAAATAGAACTATTCAAAAATATCCTGTTATTCCTGACATCTTAGGCAACAAAGTGTGTGCTAACACTTTATTATAATAAGTATAGAAATGTAAAAGTTTACATAAATACGGATAGATGGATGAAGGTATCTCCGGAATGGCTCTAATGATCTCAATGTTTGCCTTAGATGTGTAAAATAATCTGTAAAAACATATCCTACCATTTTTATAACTCCGCGCATACGGAGTCGCGGGCAAAAGAGAGCATTTTATAATTAAGTCAATCAGAGATAACGTTTTAAATCATTATGTAACACTAAATCTGGATATTCTAGTTATACATTAACTTGTTTTTAAATGATTTTAATCAATGAAATGTGGACTTCTATGGCCAACGTAACACTTCTTAATTATGTTTGTTGGACGGTTATTTTTCTCCGTCCGGGGCTCTGGAGGTGTGGGGCTATTGAAACACTTTCTTCATCTAGTTAATCATTATATTTATAATATCAAAACCACATTTTATACAAAGTCTATTCTATAAGTCCTACTATCTTTCTTGGTACGTGTCGAGATGTGAAGTAATGTATCAAACATCAAATATACAATTCTTTATAATTTAAAATATATTATCAATCTAAAAATATTACCCCTTTGGACCGAAATAAACTTTGGTAACATTTACCTAGACAACATTATAATACAAACCGTCCGGCTCAATAGTGCCAGAACCCACAGCCGTAAAAAAATAATTCTACTTTATGACTCAAAAATTTAATTTGACATTTATAAATTTGTAAATAAACGGCCCAACGGTTTTTAAAATAGAAAACTCAAGTTTCTCTTAATTCAAATATCTGTTTAAGTTACAATATTAAAGAAAAACGATGACAATGTCATCGACCACTGTGGTTCAATCTCATATAGGAACAATAACTTTTGCTAATCCCGTGAACCGTATTGAAGCTCATTTTTTATATCCTAAATTGGTCATCATAGAAGAAAGAAGAAAAGTGACTATTTTAGATATTGAGTCTGATTTTAACAATGATATTAATAAACCATTCGTTTTTGATTTAGAAGAAGGTATCACTGATAACATTTTGCTGGAACATCTTCTTTGGCTTATTCTTAAGTCTAATGTACTTGTTGTAATAAACATCAAGACATGTACCTTAATTAATATAAGATGTAACAATTATGCAAACTATAAAATCTGTCAGTTTTTTAAATTTAATAACAATCTGGGTTTAATGAGTGAAAGTGGCGAGTGCCTTGCTTTGCCATTCTCAACTACAAAGCTAGATAATAATATGAAGCAAAATGAAAATAAAATTGTCGTTGCTCTTGAAAAGTTACATATTTCTCGTACAGCATTAAAATTGCAGGAAAGTATTTGTTTATTGAATGAATTGAATGCTTACATTGAATCGGGTAAAGTGATTTTACAATGCAGTACAACAGGCATGATAGATGAATTATCCACTGACGCACTGTTAGAATATATTGTACCATGGACCCATTCTCTAATAATGGCTAATAAATCTAACATGTGGATGATTGATCTCAGAGATTTCAGTACCACATATCAATTTTCTAAGGAAGTCTCTAAATATTACCCACTTAAAGCTGTGAATCAAACATTCTATTACATATTATGGGATGAAGAAAAGGTGAGTTAAACTTTATTAAGATATAGTAAAAACTTTTATCCTTTACCAATTGTGGTGGGAACTAACCAGTTTCTGCAATGGACTGTATTATATATAATGTATTATATGAGAAAAAGATTAATGTCATGATACTTTTCAAAGTAACAGTAAAACAAAATTTTCATATTTGCAGAGAATAACAAAATATTCTGATTTTCTTCCAGGTGCAATTTAGAAGTGCTTCAATCTGTCAAAGTGAAAATAATGAATCTGAAGCTTCAAATAATAAATTAACAAGTAAAACTACTCAAGATAATCTTAAGGTGCAGTTGAACACTATTGTCAGATCAGTAATGTCTAATGTAAAACCTGCCCAGGTATTACCACAGCTGCAGTCATTATTCAACAACATAACAGATTTTAATTTTCTCATCAATACTGCCATAAAACTTTGTAAACAAAACATTTCATATAAAGTTATTGTTTATCCTCTTCAAGCAAAAATTTTAAGCATAAATGATAATGTTTTGGTAAACTTAATTACAGATTTAACAAATAAAATAGATTTACTAGAGTATATACTATTTAGAGGTAATAACTTTTATGAAGATGTTGATCTGTTTGAACTCAACTTTATACAGTTATGTATTTTATTTATATCTAAATCAGATCTGGATCTGGCTTCAATCTGTTGGTTAAAGTATTCTGAAATGAGGCTCACAATTCAACATAATGACATAGTCAATTTTCTCAATGCTATTCCATTTAACATCAAAATTGGAGCTTTAATTATTTGGTTAAATAATTTTGTGCCATCTATTTTAGAGGAAAATCCTTTTTATGTTGATTTATTTGTTAAATGGACCACAGAAAGAATTTTTCATTTAGAAAAATCACCGTATTGGCCTAAAATAGGATTAAAACTCATACAAGAGATTATTAATGTTCTAGAAACATCAATAAAGACAATATCAATAAGGCCAATGTCATTGGATGATTTAGATATATTGAAAGATCGAATTAATTATATAATGGAGCTCAAAGAGAAGTACAAAATAAATATGCTGTTGAGTGAGTTGAGCTCTCAGAATCCCACAGAAGTGGCTGTAATAGTGTTACGCCGTTGTTACACTGAAGATTTAGAGGAATTTCTTCAAAATAATTTACCCAGTTATGCTACCAGACATTTGTTTGATTTAGATGATTTATTATATTCATTTATTGAAAGTGAAGCAGCAGTCAGTGGAGGTAGTGTGGACGGTGTCCGTTTGCAACTGTTACTCAATGCTTTTCGTTCAAACAGTAACAAACTTAAATGTCTTTTACAAGTTTTGAAAGTGTTAGATGTACCATGGAACAGTAAAATATTAGAACTTGCTATTACTGCGGCTGCGTCGGCCAACACTGACTTCACAGTCACAGATGAAGATAGAATTTTAGCGCAAGATATACACATTGAATTAAACTATGCAAAAGTGAAGGTAGTTTTGAAGAAATATAATTTTCCTTTATCATGCACCGATTATAATTTAGTTATGCATAAAATAATTGATGCTGCATCTATTGATCTATGTGATTTAAAAGTAATTACTACAGTATTACCACAGTACGAAAATACAAGTAGTATATTATATATTGACAGATGTCTACAAAATTGTGAAACTAAATCAGCATTAAATTTTTTTGAACAATTGCCAAGTAAAGACAAAAAAATGTTGCTCAAAACAATAATCAACAAATACGAACTTATAAACATTGGAACTAATTTTAATGCTACTCTTGAAAGAAATTATCTTGATTTTTTAAAAAGTACAAAATCAGTTAATGACATTCAAATGAAAACTTTGGAAAACATGTATCATTTGAAAAACTCATATGAAATAAAATTGAGTATTAACAGAATGTATAAAGAAAGTTGTTGTAAAAGAGAAGTGGATAAATGGATTCAAAATGATGGCGCATCAGCAAGTTCAGGGCGTGGTAGATGTTTAACAAAGTTGGTGAATAAGGAATTATGTAGAAATTCAGCTTTAATAGCACTTTTGCGGCGAACATCTACAAGTCAAGAAGTCTGCAAAGTCATTGAAAGTATGATAACATCTGACCCATGTAGTCAAAAAATGACCCAAATATTGCAATATTTCAAAGATGGAAATAATTCTAGGCTCTTAATAGAATGCAATAATGTTTTAACACAATTGGTGTTAAATTGTGATGAAGAAGATATCCATGTTTTAATCACAAGGATGTCTATTTTAAATTCATTAATTAATATGAATGTGGTATTGAAGAACTTATCAGTGGCATGGAAATTCCATTATATATTTTTACCAATTTCTTCAGTCAATGCATTAAATGAGTTGATTGATTTTTATAGTAAAATAGCAACAGATGAATTCAATTTGGAAAGGGAAATTCTAAACATAAGTAATAAAAACGATTTAATTCCATTCAGGATAATTTCATATCTTATGGTAACAGTATTTGAAATGGAAAGAAGTTCATGTGATGAATTGTTGAAAGTAAGAGATGGATTAGCGAGAAAACTGTTAACTAAAATAACATCGTTGCAAGACGTTGATAACGCATTACTGACCATTTTATTAATCATTTTAAGTCGATTTGAAGATGAGAAGGATAATATGTGGGTATTAGAAATTCTACGTGGACAAAGCGAAACGTTGGCGCCTTCCATTATGCATTTTTTATCGGTTCCGGTGACACGAAGTATATTCGGATTGAGTACAATTTTGCCTGGAAACTTAATAGCTTACCCTCCTCAATATATGTTAAAATCAAAATTCAATATAGAATTGTCAGAAATAGCTTTGCCAGATGGGACTGAAGAAACTTGGGATGTTAAAGTTGTTCTTTTCCATGTATTGAGACAGTATCCTAGTACTACGCTAGAACGGCTCCACGATTTATGTCGTACTTTCAATGTATCTTTAGATGATGGTTTGTCTTTGTTGCTTATATCTGTCTTAATTAATTGGAACTTAAAGTATAAGTTGATCGAGGATGATCTTGGTTGTCGTAAACTAAAATTGGAAAGTGATGAGAGAGAATTGATACTAAAATGCCACATAATTTGGGATAGCATAGAAAAAAGAAATTTCATTCAGGATATATTAAACGATTTTTGGAAAAGTGGTGAAATTATATTGCATGGTTCAGTAATATCGATTAATCCCTATTATTATGAGGTATACTTTTGTATATATCTCTTGTTATTTGGTTCGAGTGCAGATCTTCGGAACAATAAGGAATATTTCTTATTACATTATTTAAAATATTATAAGAGAAAGGGAACTCCAAAGCAATATGAATATGAAATGTTTTCTGTAAAAGGTATGTTTCCAGAAATAGGCTATTACCGACTACCTTTTCATCTATTTATGCGAGAGGATATGTGGACTCACCTGAAATCTGAAATAACTTTAGAAACGTATGAACGATGGCTTCAAATTGTTTCAATATTATCTCTTAATAAAGATTTGCAAACGGCAAGGGATATGATTTGTAGCAACGCAGTGAAACAAACTATGACTTCGAGAACAAAAAGTGAAGAAGCGACTCCAAGTTCAAAGGAGAACGAACCGTGGCGCTTAACGTCAAGAGAAGAGCCTTTGCTTCGTACAGCTCATAAGTGTGTCCGCCACATTGCCAATATGGAATGGGCCGGGGCATGTCTGTTCTATGTTCTACAGGGCTGCGCGCGTGGGGCTGATCAAGTGGCGGCAGCACATTTGTGTTTTCAGTTTTCTCAGCGTTGGGCAACTCTTCAGCCTGGAAATCGCGCCCTTCGCCAAATGGAACGTTTATACGCTACTTTATCGACACGGCATGCGTTGCATAACATAGATTGGGCTTGTGAAGAATTTATTCGATTATCCACTGAACCAGCACAACTTATTCATGCTATGTACCTTCATCCTGATTTCGTTAATAAGATCGCACGCTATGACGTTAATCGCGCTGCCAATGAAATAGCAGACAAAAATAATATAAACATAAGTTCTATACGAATACAAATATTAGAAAATCTACTGGAAAAAAACGAGAAAGAAACCGATACTTTGCCTGGACTAAATACAAAAGAACTTATAACTGCTAAGTATATACTGAAAGCAACATGTTCAAAAATGGCAGCTATTTATTTGTCTAGAATTGCTTTAGACGACGAATGTGAATTTAATAAATTCAAAAAACTTAGAGCTTTTCAATGTTTGCTGAGTGTTGTAGATCCTGACACTGCAGTTAAAGTCACTAACCGGGAACGTGATTCTCTTTGGTATTTACTTTTGGAATTATTGTATGTTGTAAATCTTGAAAAAATTGACATGCCCTGGGTAGTTGCAACATTTGTACAAGATAAGGTTCAGGCCCTTCAACAATTGCTCCAAGTTGCTAACGGAAATATTGAAGGCTTAAAAATCGCCGCTGCACTGGCTTGCAGATACGGAGATGCACATCTTATACGTGAACTAATTCCTTTACTAGTTCGAGCATCGTTACACGACGAACTAACACCTTTACTATTAAAATCCTGCAATTCTCTTGATGAAGTTACATACACAGCATGGCGTGCAGTTATGCTTTCGCCTTTCCAGAGGGCAGATTACCCCATTACAGAACGACAAAAGAAAAAATGTCTAAAGGTTTTAAATTTACTACCCGTTTGTCCCTTGATAAAAGATGAAGATTTGTTAGAGATATGGAAACATTGCGTGCGTTGTAAATGCCTAGGTCTCGGTTGCTTAGTTTTACCATACATGACACCACAAACTCGGCAAAAATTAACAGAACTTCAAAAAATTGATAGAAGAAATCTTATAATAAGCATCAAAAATTTACATGCAGAGTCATATCTTGTTCCTGGTGCTATGATTGCTCTTGAGAATTTAGGTTCAAAAACATACAGGTAAATATAATTTAATTTTTCAAATATCTTGGGGTTTGATATTGCCCCATCAATTTACAGTTAAAACTATGTTGTGCATAGCGAATCGTATGGTGTCCAAGCTATCAAGATAATTGAAAAATACTGTCAAAACGAAAAATCATCATCACTCAGAGAAATCATGTAACCCAATCCACAAAGCTAAGATTTTTTAACAATCATATGACAGTAAATATTAGCTTATGAAATTGATAGTAATTCCATCAATTTTTAACAAATGTTTATTGTAATATTCTGTTAAAAAAATTGTAAAAACTATTTCTTTTGCAAAAGATAATTTGCTCATAAAACATCTTTTGATCAGAATGAAAGATTTTTTTTATCTTACCTTTAATAAAATCTGAATTGTGTATTATACCAAGTAACATGGTCTATATGTGATATTACAAAATGTTATGAAAAAGGTCTTCTGCTGAGATGGCAAGAACAAATGTATATTTATAATGTTGATTTGTAAATAAGTAAATAATTGAAAAGGATTTTCGGTTTTTCTACTACTTTCTACTTTCAATCTACTTATACCATTAAATCCAAACCATTAAATCAAAAATCAAATTACATAAAATACATTTTTTGTTAGCATTTGAAATTACGCTAATAATAGATTAAATTAAAAAACTTAGTAATTCTTGAGGCTCGGATGTAGATAACCTGAATATGCTAATGTATACTTACAATACTTAGAAGAAGGTTTCTTACTTGAATCTCATGTAAACATTGATGGTAAATAAATTTATATAAGCAAGATATTTTATGAATCTTTAATTCATCTAAAAAATGGATTGCAAGTAAATGACAATGATTTTATATGATTCACCGCTGGCAGTGCCATCTCAAATAAAGGACCATAAATTCCATGTCCACGAGCGAGTTGTTCAGGTGTTTCATTTGATTTATTTTTTCTCTGAGCAATATTTACAATGTCTTCTCTTAATAATAATAAAATTAAAGTTGATTTACTATGGCTTAGAGCTGATGCTAAATGCAATGGTGTTTGTTCTGCAACAATAAATAACATACAATTATTATTTTTCAGAATAACATTAGATATTAGACCATTTTTCAATTACCTCCATCAGATAAAGCAGCTGGATCAGCTCCTGCTGCTAATAGTCTTGCAGCAGCTACATAATTATTCCAATTGCATGCTGAATGTAATGGGGTCCAGCCTACCTCAGTTCTTGCGATTACTTTTGCACCAGTACTTAACAAGTATGAAATACAAGCTAAATGATTTCCATATGCGGCACGGTGAAGTGGGGTATAACCATCTGAATCGCTTACATGCACTAGACTGGGATTAGTTTTTATGATTTCCTTTAAAACATCTAATTCTCCATTTTCAGCTGCCCATAAGACATAATCAACTGGATCATCTAAAAATAATATAAAAACGGATACATAATGTTATTTAATTAATAAGTAAAAAGATGTGAGTATATGAAGGCTGTGTAGGTCTTATCTTGGATTAAAGGATGTTAAATAACATTTATCTGTCTGTTTCTTTGGTAAATCTAATAAGCAGACAACAAACGCAATTTAGTTTTCTTAACTACACATTTGTTTATGGATTTTTTCCGTTGATCCGATCAAGCTCCTCCCAATTTATAGGTTCAAATTTCTTCCCATTGGGCTGATGATATCTAGGAGTTGACTACACACCTTTTGGATTTTTTACAATGTCTACATCTTGATCCGCATCATCCCATCCAGAAACAAACATCCCAGATGTCTCAGGATTTGTTTTACGTCGCTCAATCTCTTTGGCGATTTCTTCATAATTTCGAACATTTACAGATTCCTCTTCTGAATCCGACATTATTGAAAATTATTTTGACGGATTAACTTCACCAATTTATAAAGCAAATCCGATGACTATGTTTATTGGGACATGTTTTGTTTTCTTGAATTAATTGTGCTTGTTGAATAGTTGAAATAACTTGATCGATTTGACAATTAATTCATTGGGACAACATTTATCATATCGTTATAGAGACGACATAACTTAAGCAGTGCGTTAACTTTGATTTATTTTGGTATTAGCCACAAAACATTGTTCCTAAATAAATCTCAATAAAAATTGTTGCCCGCTTATAACTGTATATCTTTATCTAAAGATTACTCATATGCAGAACTTTGATGATGGTGTACATCAGGGGATATTTTATCGAAGTACTTAAATTAGTAAAATTTACTTCCCAAATTGAAGACACGATGCTACAAAGTTATATCGTCTTTTTAAAAATCAATTGTCAAATATATCAAGTAGTTTTACAACACAAATATAATTTAGAGAAATCCCGCAGAAAATTATTTTTTTAAGTTATGTTCATTCAGTTTTCATTTAAAATTGTCTATATGGATTAAATTCTAAAATACTAACCAGTCATTTTATTTTTATTCATTCTCCCTTGTCTTAAAACACAAACAAAACACACCTACTAAACTACCAAAAAACGAAAACTCATGTCAACACTGAAAAGTGGCCATGATTTGATTGGTAATATATTTTCAACATGGCGTCTAGCCTAGTTGTTCGGAGTGTGTGTGTGTGAAAGTGCAGTGAAATTATGTTAATATCAAGTGTTTTTAGTGATAATATTAGTTTTTAAGTGAAAATAGCGTGCATTAATGCAGTGGTTATCCTATAATGGCTTTGGATTTACGCTTGCACTCTCCTGTAGGCGCGGAACCCGTTGTTTATACATGGCCCCTCACATCGGGTCATGGCTCGGTAAGAAACTTATATTTTGAATTATAGGGTTTCAAAAACAAGTTGTTGTGATATAAAAACAAAGTCAAAACATTGTAGGAACTCGTGAAATCTATTGTTGTTACAACTTCTTACTGCGAAACATATACAGTAAAGTTAGAATTATGAATCTTTGAACGTGATTAACGTTTTGTTTTTAGTATCTTACATAATTAGAAGGTATAAATAATACTACAGCCTTACAGTATTATCGTACATATATTCTGTGGGTAGGAGATTTCAGAAAGTTTATATGGTATTGCTCACATCACATGGGTAGTGCAGAGTGTATTGACCTCGTGTTTTGTCAAGGTGTCGGCTTTTTTTTAGATATGTACACACTGTTGCGTAGTCTTCAATCGTCATTTATTTACATTTTACACTTCCATACTATGTATGTGTAAATGAGGTATCAGGTGTCAGAACTGTGTTACTTAATAGATTATTTTTCTATTTTTATTGGCTTTTGTTAACAAAGATCTATTTCTCTCATTTCCTTATTATTAGTATCAGGAAGTGTTTATAGTTTACTATCTACTACACATTTAGCAACCAACTATAGTAGGGGTAAACAAATTTATGTGAATATTAATGAAGTTAAGTAGTACACTATGCTTCATATCCATTTTTTGTTGCAAACATTTATTTTAATCATATAACTGAAAATATACTGATAGAAAGTTAGCAATTTTTGTTTGATAAAAAAAAATTGTTTATTGCTTAGTAATGCTTGCAATATAGTTAATGATATAAAAAGTTTTTAACACCCTTAAATTCTATGACAATCAAGTATACTATAGTTCTACAAACATAGTTTATGTATTCAATACAAATGTTACCCTTGACCTAATTTTTTGTTAAGTTGGTGTGAAAAAAAATTTGTTGAGTATTTCACCTGTTGCACAAATCATGTTTTCTCATCAAAATAAACATTTTAATTAATAAAGAGCAAATAAAACTTTTTAACACTTTTTTAGTAATCTGTTATAGTAAATGTCAATTTACTTATCAGATTAAGGTTTTGCAATATTTGTCTGCCACATAAAAACACTATTTGAAGATGCAACAGGTTAATATTAACATAACCAATATATTGTATTCAATTATCTGTCATTTTTATATCCAGAGGGTAGTCTAAAATAGTTTGCCCTATGGCATCTTTTCATATTATCATATGAAAAGTAATATTGACTCTATTAGAATTAAAGCTAACTAATGAATCAGTCTCCCAAACTGAAGGTTTGCTAATTTATAAAACCAATAATATCAAGATTCTGGAGGAAAACATTCTTGTCAACTAATAATGCACCTGTTTTTTATTCTAGTAAGGAATTGAACTATGACCTTGAAATTTTCAGTTATGGAATAGTGATTTCCAGACAGAGAATAGTACATATAAAAATGTTTCACATGTTCTGCTAAAAGTATAATAGTTTAAATATATAAAACATCAATGGGATTAATTTTTCAGCTTGTAAATATTGGTCTCTCTAAACTAATTCATAAAATAATTATAAACCATTGTTTAAACAAGGTTAGTTTAGCTATTTAAAAAGATAAAGGAAATACTCTTTCTTTTCTTTGTTTTATTAATACTTTTTCCTAACAATTCAGTTTT
>DVQG01000302.1:0-16019 GCA_018231605.1 Papilio ambrax
AAACGAAGTAGTAATAGGTACTGTGTAATAACTATTAATTACGTTATTTTCATAAGCAAAACTTGAAAACTTCTTTTAATAATACTCTATTACTTTTCTGAGTATGGAAAACAAACAAGCATTTAATTTCATATTGTAGCATGTATTTCATGCATATTTGAAACAAAAACGTTCTAAGCATTGATTAGCGAAATGAGAAGATTGTTCTCCCGAAACCGACTCTCTTCCCTAACACGTAACACGTGATAAGAAGTCGATCATTACACGAAAGTTAACACAAACAGAAAGTAATTAAAGCCCACCGAAACTTAATGAAAAATAAATATATGTACAAAGCTCGCGTACTTAATCCGACAAGCCTACATTTAAGTTAAACGGGGATAAAGCTTCGCGCATACAGCGCCCCCCTCCCCCCGCCTAGTCGACGATAAGCTACTTAAGTACCATAGACATACTTCTTATCGACAAGATTATGTTGAAAGATTTTGATATACTTGAGAGAAAATATTTTAAATCAATATACTAATTAAACAAAACATTTATATTCAAAAGGAAAACAGAAAATGACTCGACAAGTAATCGCTTCTTAACTTATGCTTAAAGAAATCACATTAAAAACGTATACAGAATTTTTATGGTTAACGATATTCACATCGCATAAAAGTTGTTTGCTATAAGGGCGTCGTACACATTGGAAACACCCTTGAACATATAATACTATGTTTTATCACGGCACAAACAAACGTCTGAACGGTGTGGGCCGGGAAAACTGTCACACTGGCTGCTACGACGGAAATTAAATCTTATACTCTTGTAGTAGGTATTACAGTTGCTTAACCGGAAACAACAGCGACATGTGTACGTTGAAAAATGTAAGAAAATTCAACGACAATGGGAACATCTGCGAAATGTGACGAGCACTAGTCAATATTGACATGTAATAAATGTTAGAAGAAAATAAAGAAAGATTTACGTCAAATTGAAATCCGATGTAGTGTTGTTAAAGTGATTGGCGTAAAGTGTTGTTTTATCAAAGGAACCTTTTCTGTATTGGACTAGAAATAGAAAAAAATTACATTATCACATATTTTTACAACAAAGATATCATGGCAAACATAATATCTAGGTTATAAGGAATCGGGCATTTTTCATAAGAATTAATGAAAAGAGACATTGGTGTCTGGCCAACCCCGCGTTCGCGCTAATCCCTCGCAAATTGAGATTAATTGTCGGCGCACTATCGTCCATTGATAAAGCGACTCCCACGCTGGGCATCAATAATGGAGACAAACATAAAAAACAACTTACGCTCAATTATTGCCGACCGTGACTGTACCCTTTTTAATTGGCGTCGTAAAGATTGGCCTGATGTAGGAAGTGGATTGTTACGACCAGATGAAAAGATACGACTGCCTTCACGTTAAATTAAAACGTACGTAATGATGATCTAAACAAAATTAACTTATATGTTACAATTATAAGGACACGCGCATTTCGTATATGTACCTTTAAAGCTTATGTTTTAATGTTCTCGTAAACGTAAACATCCGAGTTGCAAAACGACAACGTCAATTGATATGATTCCTTGTAACAAAGGCAGCGTTTCCGTCAACCAGTAATAAAAATAGTAACTATTCGAAGGGAAAAGGGCACGGCTCATGAATGTATGATCAGTTGGGCGCGGAGTGGTAACATGACAACGTAGACGACTTCCGACCTTCGAAGCATTGATGTTGGGAACGGGCGATATGAATTTATAATGAGGAAGCCAAGGCGAGACCGGGCTCACGCAAGCGCCCATGATTTTTCAGCTAAAATATCGCTTTCCTATGTAAACTGACCCGTGCCTAATAAAGTATTCTATAAAAGCGAATAAACTTTACCAAGACAAGATTAATAATAAGATAGTTTTAGAAACAACTTTTTGATTAAAGTAACACAAGCGATGTTACAAGAATTTAAATAATATTACACAAGTTTATGGAAGGAATTATAATCGATATTTGGTATCTACAGAATTCCAATATCGATGTAATGTGTATCATGAAGGGCGTTTAATATTTCATATCCGAGCAGTAGAGAGTGGCTAACGGCTAAGCGAGTAGTTATAAAATGGGTTGGATATTACCTTCGGGCGCGGTCACAGCGACGTGCAGACATGTTAACGACTTGTAGATTATCACACGACTGACGAGACTGACGTGTAATAACCCCAACACACTTATATGCTTGGACTTTGTTGATTGCTATCACACATTATTTAAAATACAAACTCTTTCGAAGCTAGAACCTCCACCAAGGTCATGGTTTACACCGTATTATTGGATAATTTTAAAACTGAATTTAACAAAACCATTACTAGATACATCCTTATCATAAATTAAGGGTCATGTAAGTTTTGAAAAAACTTGTGAAGCTATAAGAAATCAATTTCAAAGACACGAAAGACGCCGCGGTCCGAATCGAGCTCGTGCAATTCTGTTCATTATTCCCTCACAATACCGCGCTAATGGAGGCAATAATTTTGCTTTATCTGAAAAGGTTTCCGTACATAAACGTTTAAAAGGCGAATATCTTTTGGCCTCTCTTAACATTAATGTGTTTGCCGAATGTCCTATTAAATCGATAAAATGTAAACTGTCGCAAGATTAAATAAACTTTAATATTGTGAGCGTGTCCTACCATTTTTACCTCTTAAAACTTTGTAAGTTAAAAAACGAAAACTCAACAGCGTCCAATACATTTTTTTTATTAAGTCATCAAAACCCTTCGCCTGAATTTAATTTATTATCGATACTAATAAACAAATTTTAGCGCAATTACTCAAATCAGGCGATTTGAAGTGTATTAGTGTAATAGCAAGGTTTATTGGCTGGTCTGAAAGCCCTCCGGTGATCCCTCGCCCTTTCTGTCTAAAACAAACTCAATATTTACTTTTATTTTACGACGTTTAAAACTTTACGTTATAGAAATTACATTTTAACACCTTTGAAATGGTATATTAAGTATCGTTTAAGTTTATAACATTTTTCGTTTTAAAATTACGGCATTTGTTAATGAAAATGTTTCAAAAGTATAATGGACATTAAGAAAATTGCCTTTTTCATCAATTTTACATGATACACTAAATAAATAACAGCACACGACTGTCCACACAATTTTAATGATTCCCTTGGTAAACACAGTAAATAATAGAAGGCTTATAAATCGTAATGTTTCCGTAGCGGCGACCTACACGAGCCGGACGTCCTTCGAGCCGAATGAATCGATCCATGGCATTACAATGATAGACAAAAGAATGCCTTTACACAACACTGACACACAAGTCACATGTTGCGATCGACAGTTACTCTACCGTGTGAAAATAATCTAACCACTCTTAGGAATTAAATCGCAGGCACAAAATCTTTTGCGATTAAAATACTCTACAAAGTTACAAGGTCTCGTCAAATCTCTACAAAAAGTTATTATAACGTAGGCGTAGCAGTCATTTCGGATTTGCCAATTTGTCGTCAAAGCTTTACGGCTCTAATTTAACCGGCGAGAAGCCTTCACAGTTCGAGTATGAACTTCAAGTTCAAATTGTAAATATTTATAACATTTGTTGCGAAATAAACGCCAGAGGTCGCACGCGACTCCGCCACGCTACCTTATATAAACGGAAGGCTTTACAATATTGATTGTAACTTAAATTTATATTTTGTTTCGCGGATTTTGATAGGTGAGCAAATGAACATCAATAACTCGACTACACTAAACAAATTGGCCATACATATAATAAGTCAACAATAGACCATCAATTCATATCACAAACAAAAAGTTTCAACTTAAACTATTAAAACTTTCAACATAAAACTCCCTACAAAAGACACAATAGCAGTCCAGTGTTCCTTGTGTAATCGAATAGACGAAGTAATTTTCCTTCATTCAGTTTATCTTTGGAGCCATTTCCTTTGTTTACCGGGTAAACTAACGTATCTACTATGTCCGATACGGGTCCTGGGAGACAGGAGATTCCTTCCGACGGACGCGATTGCCAACAGTGATTGAACGATGAGTATTAATGAGATGTTATCCCAACATTATCGGAACTCGCACCAAAGGGCATTCCGACAGCGATAGTGGCGCCGCCCTGATCGGAAAACTAGGGCTCCATTGAAATGCAGCAGCCAGTCCTAACTCAAAGCACGTAACCTAGCTCTGTGTAAACTCAATCGACTGTATTGACTTCTAATGGCTATTGACCGGTGCATCTATTATACTATTTGAACAAAACACTTCTATCCAATGAACCTTATTTGGAAGAAAACATAAATGTGCAGTGTATTAGCAATATTTTTTTTAGTAAGAGAACGTAATTAAAAATAACAAAATTGTGTGCTTCCCCTGGGAACACATGTGCAAAATAACCTCGGAAAAAGGCTCGTGTTCTGAAATTAAAGTGTCAAAACGATGCAAATTGGACACTCGTATATTTTTAAGCTCATTCGCGCTGACGCTATTCAAAAACATTGCAATTCTATTTAAACGTATCCTCACAAAATAATAAATGCACATTACTAATGCATTGTACTTTAAATTGAACCAAAACCTAGTCTTTTTTTTTTATATTTTAGAATGGTAATTTAATCATCGTTTAGGCTTGTTTGTTAATCATTCATATCATAGTGTTTATTTAGTTTATTTTCTATATAAAAATTAAAAAAATGCCCTTGATTAAGATCTATATCTTGCGACTTGACACAGATTATCAAGCAACATATCTAATTTAAAGTAAATTGCTATTGCATGTTAAACGTTAACATTTATCACGATATAGCATATTTTTATTATATTTAGAAGCATTGTCAAGGTCTCAGTGATCTCATATGACTTATTTCAGTTATTATACGAACAAGAAATGAAAACATCAGTTTGGTAAACAGTAATCCACACATACACCGTCAACTAGATTTCATTGTTTCGTTACTAATTTCTTATTGTATTAATTAAACTATTATACAAGTTGATTTTTGATACGTTTTATTACAAGATAATTTAACAATTATCGCAACAAATGTTAACGTAAATCTAAGAATATTATTCGATTCATCGCGGGTCTTTTTAACAGAAACTATTGTCCATGACTCCGTCGGCCACGAGAGACGAAATCAATTCCGAGACGATCTCAGAAACAATTTAAGTTTAGCTTTGTTATGGAACTATATTTACTATATCTATTCCAAATCTAGACTGGGTCACAAAGTTACATTCAGTCGATGTAAAACGTCGCAAAAGTGAATTCCTATTCCACACGTTTTATTATGTAATGACAACAATTGCACGCATACATAATAAATTTCCATTAACAAAAAATAATTAATAATTTGTGTAATACATTTCGGTTTAGTTTTTATATCAGCACATTTCTAAACATTCTGGAACCTACTCATCGTAATAAGTTTCCCAAACTCAAATAACAACAAAACTTCTGTTTCTATTTGAAAGATAATATTATATTAGTATTGGTATTCTCGCATCTTCCGAGATTATATTGCTTAGCAAGTTTCTGAGTCGCGCTACAACTGCAACCGACATTCGTAGTGATATCGTTGTTATTTATGTTTGTGTGATCCTCAATATTCTCTCCTTTCAGCCGATAAACGTAAATGTTTGTAGGTTATATTATATCTGTTTGTATAAAATTAAGAAAGAGTTTTGTGTACATATCATACATAAGCAAAAAATAGTTCCATTTTGTGAACACACGAATAGCTGATATCGTTTACCATCCGAATGTTTTATTATAAAAATAGCGAGTGAGCATTTGTTCTGCGGCGACTTCCGGCCTCCTGCCGCATCAGCATTCCGTGATCGATAAGATCTCAGCCGGTGTCAAGGCCACGGTTACGTAATTCGCCAACTAAACCAAAGCTGCCATAAATACGATACTTAATAAACGCAAGTGCTACGTAAACATTTCTCAACTGATACGCAATGAATAATTCATTAAATAAAATTGTTGTTTTCCTGCGGCACGTTTCATCCAATTTGTACAAAACGAAATATCTATCTAATAAAGCTATCGTCAATATTATATGAGACAATGATGCGCAAATACTTCAAACTTTAGGAACAATTCGCGTGCCATTCTGACTTACAATTTGCGAATCGGTGGAGCGTCACCGTTTAGAATTAATTATTCATCAGGGAACGGCCAGCGAAAACGATTCTAGCTTTTCCTTTGGACCCCTAAATAGTTAAATATGTAATTCAGAGTAACGCCACACCGCGTGAAGTGCGACGAACTAGGCGAGAGGACGCTGCAATGCAATTTGCGGGGAATGCAAGCGTGCTTACTGAAGCACTCATCGCACCTTTCCTTGCGACCTTTGCTTGAAAAGACGGACGCCGCCCCGTTTTATGACAGCATAATTATCGTAACATTTTTTCTCTGATTACAGGCGGCGCGAAGCTCGGTGTTGCGGAAGGAAATGTGCACGAAGCGAGTGCGTCAAAGGACCGTAGTTTATTGTGCGGTGATCAGTTATAAGACGATGTGCGCGTAACTCGAGCACGACGTCGAACGATTCCGATTGGGAGAGGCTGGCGATCGCGGCCAGCGATGGGATGGACTTTGTGGTGGGCAATGATAGCGCGCCGGGGGAGGCGGCGGCGAGCCCGTCCCCGGACCTCTACAACTTCTGGGCGTGGAGCATCATGGACGGCACGCTGATGCTGCTCATCGTGAGCGGCAACACGCTTACCATTCTCGCGGTCACGCTCAGCCGCCGCCTCTCCTCGCTCGTCTCCAATCAGTTCGTGCTCAACCTGGCCATCTCTGACCTAATGGTCGGTCTCACGCTGCCCTACCACCTCGTTTTCTACCTCGACGACGACTTCGGCAAGGTGAAGTGGTCCTGCCTCATGAGGTTCATCCTCATCATACTCGCGTGTCTCGCCTCTATTTACAACATCATAGCAATCGCCGTTGACAGGTAATCATTTATATGTTTACACTTTAAATTTGGCTTACCTAGTGCCAAACCTGTAACCTTAACCACTTATGCACTCAATGGTAAGAAGGTGTTATGATACAAGTGTACATGCGTGGATGTTGCATGCTGCAGATACATAGCGATCGTGCACCCGCTGCACTACAGCCGCTACATGACGAAGCTCGTGACGCGGCTGCTAATGAGTACCACGTGGTCGGTGGCGCTTTGCATCTCCTGCATACCCATGTTTTGGAACGATTGGCGCGACGGCATCGCCTGCGAGATGAACTTGGTACGTACCTACTGCTCGTTCTAGTTCTTAGAAAATGGTTAAAGTTGCCATAAATACATATAAAAATAATAACGCAGAAATACTCGATTTCAATAACACATAGGTATGTGTAAACGAGTAATGATGAATCTTTCCAGATGTTCTACTGTTTTTTTTTTTACTTAACAAACATCTAAATATACAAGATAGCAACTCAGTAATACGATGTACCTTTCATATGAACGGAGTGATTGTTATTGTTGTATAAATAAACAATAGCGCTACAAAAACATGTCGCAAATTCTAATTCTACCACGTGCTAGAAACAATCGGTACGCTATCTAATCTGTTATCAGTGAATCATTATGTATACGTCATCGTGCGTATTTAGAAAAAAATAACCCCTGATAAAAACATATTCTGACTATTGGTGAATCGCGTAAAAATACCTTGTCCTTTCCGAAATTACTTCAAATTATTTAAAGAAAGAATAAGCCGAAAGCACTACGTGACATTGTTATTTACAGGTCGTGCCTAAATCGTACACGACGAGTATTCTTGCGCCGATGTTCTCGCTCATCTGGATGGTGATGTTCGTGCTGTACTGGCGCATCTGGCGAGAGGCCACGTGCCACGCGCGCCGGCTGCGCGCCACCACCTGCTGCCCCGCCGGCGCCAACGATTGGAAGAGCATACAGGTACAGGCTTTTTCGTTCGTAGATAAAAGTAGTACTACTCACTTTTATGATTGAAATGATTTATTTTATTATTACTATAATTATGTTCCAGGTCGTGCTACTAGTCCTGGGCTCCTTTTCGATCTGCTGGATGCCGTTCGTGGTGGTGGCGTGCGCCCAGACGCTGCCCATCATCCCTCTGCACAACCCGATAGTATATCGGCTGACGTCGTCGCTCGCCATGTCCAACTCCGGCATCAACCCTCTGATATACGCGTGGAAGAACGCCGGTTTTCGGGCCGCCTTCGCCAAACTACTGCGCTGCAAGCGGCCCGACACCTCCGAATACCGGGGCTCGCCCGCGCCCGAGAGAAAGAGGTGCTCCGTCGCACTCCGAGAGGGTTCCATAACGAGATCGAGCGCCCCCGCGGCGCTGGGCGACCTCGGCGGCACCCCCGCGCGCCTCTTGTACGCCGAGCACGAGCCGGACACGGCGCGGTGCCGCATCATAGAAAACGTGGGATACGTGGACTCGGACGGGGGCGACACCAACCCCTCGTACGCGCCGGACGGGCCTACGCCGGTGCACCGGCCGGCCGAACGCCCAGATGCAGTCTAGTGTGTACGACAAACGTTTATCGAACGTTCAGTGGGAAATGCAAAACGCTTCTAGATTTTAAAGTTGTTAGCGAGTGTAGGTACCGCACTTCGCACTCGCATCCGGTACCTACCTGTTAAAGTCTACGCTCAAGTTTATGAAAGCTTTATTGTTGAATTTTTATTCAGAGATTTTAATAAGTTCCACGCTATAATGACATTACATATATAAAGATGTTGTCCGTCAAATTAATAGAGATGTTAATGATATGATAATTAAGATGTTTGATGTAAATTAAATTATTAAACAAACTTGTAAATACTTTAATTAGACGCGTCTTCAAAACCGAAGCATTGCCGTGTTTTAAGATCAATTATAGATGAATCTTAATTTGTAACATTTACATTTTATTTATTTTAAAAACCTAACATATACTGACGCCCTCTTTTACCATACAGTAGAATAAAGTAAGCATTCAAATACGCAGGCCTCAAAACATAGATGGCGCTGTAATCTAAATTTCTACTTGTACTATGTAAAGACAAAATGTTAAAACAATTTGATATTTGCTATGAGAATTTTAAAAATATATTCTATTTCATTACGAGTTTTAAGTCAATAATGGAATAAGTTAATAAGTACAGTACAAATTCTCAGAAATATGTTTAAGATATATATATTAGTAATTGTAATATTAGCATTATAGATATGATAAAGCCAAGTTAATCTATGTGTTTCATAATTGCTCACCACATCCCTTAAATTATCCTATATCTCCAATCTATTTGTGTCAATCAATAATAGTTTTCTTTGCCGAAACACCAATACATAATCATCATACAAGTCGTCTTTTGCTTTTTTCAAAAAGACTGAGTAGGTTAATATTTTATTATTCTTAGAATGAACGAGCGGGGGAGAGTCGCCTTAAGTTACATAAGCAACGCCTATGAACATCTACTAAGCTAGATATAAGGAATTCGTTTAAAAAATACTGCAATTACGGCATTTGAGATATCATACAACAGTTTCAGCAAGTCATGTTTAAGATTATCTTTAAATAAAATATTTTAAAGATAACGTAATAGGTCACCGATGAGGAAGCAGTTTTTAAAAAAGGAGCGGCGCTTTTGGTTCGTAGCGCGCGCTGTAGCAGACTGTGAAATGCGGTGGTAAGGTATATGATTTGAACCTTTACAACCATAAGATCAGTATTAAATACAATACAATGCAGTCGTTTTAAACTATGATACTTGTAGTTTTATTGAAATGAACAGTGCATACATAACTCTGATTACGACGCACATAAAAATTATGCAAAGATCTTATTTAAAGTGTAACGCCGCAAATTGTCTTAGAAACTATAGGTTTTAAAAGTCTAAATGCCATAAGATTCAGTGAAATAAAGCTATACTAATTCATTTTATAAGTAGCCATACTGTGTGTGGTATAATAGTACGATATTGTATGAATAACAAAAATCTATATGCACACTGGTAAGAACGAATACTATCACATTTCTGTCTTAAACGTTCTTAAACCACAGAACTAGAATAACTGTCAACCTATTATAGCTTTGTGGCTACCAACACCAAAACAAAAGCATAACATAACTCACCTCAACGCCGGTCACCCCGAGTGCCGCCACCAGGTTGGGCGTCATGCGGAACGGCACCTTCTCCGGCACGCGCAACGTCTTCCCCTTCTCGAAGCACACGTTGTAATCGATGTGCACCACCTCGCCGGACGTCAGGTCCACGAGCACGTTGTCCAGATGCCTGTCGCCGAGCCCGATCACGTAACCGATAATACTCATGACGGCCAACGAGTAGCTGTAGCGGCGCGTCGTCTGCCACCAGTGGTCAGGCGTCACGCTAGCACACCACAGCTCGCGCCGCAGTAGGTCGCTCGGAGTCTCTGCCGTCAACTCCTGCAACACCTGTTTCAGGATCGAGGCGGGCCACTCTTTCCTGCTTTCTGTTGATATGCCCGCCTCCTTCAGCAGTGGATTTAATTTGTTGTAGAATAACTCCGAGGGTCGTAACACGTTCACCGTTTTGTTGGTCTTAGCAGAAATAATCGCAGCTTCTCTGTTTTGCCACCGCTTGTACAGAGCGAAAAGCGGCGTGACGTTGTCCACCCAGCTGATGAGGCCAGACCGCGGCCCCAAAGGTATTACCGAGTAGTGGCGGGCTCTGTACGTCTGATTGTCGTTATTTTCGGAGTCGCGCGCCAGCATAGTATTAGTTATCGATAACAATTGCATAATTCTTTCGTCTAAATGCAAATCTTCTAACCCTTTGAAGAGATATGTGTGCGCTTTGCCATCCGATCCGTAAAAGATTAATTTCTTGGGTCTCGTTTTCGTAGGTAAGATGGCGACATTGTTTTCTACGGATTTTATCGTCACCCTGACGGTTCTTTGATTTGAATGCAATCCCGGCATTGTAATGACGGTATTTCTCATATCGGCCAAAACGGGACTGATATCTGACATCTTTAAAATATATGATGTGCGCTTATTGACTTTTTGTTGCAATTTTATCTGTAACTGCTTCAACGGTGCCCATGATTCTTGCGGTTTATCAGGATTCGGTGGATGTTTCATTTTGTCAATAACATCCGTTAGAAGACTTTGAAATTTAACTTGGAAGGCTATTTCATGTGGTGTTTCGGGTTTACCTGAAGTAACTTGGTTCAATTGTTCTAAAACAAATACGATAGGTTCGAAAATAATCCGATGTTTCTCTTTAATCAGTTTCTCTTTTTCCTCCGCAGATAGATTTACGTTATTTTTTACTCTAGCAATTTCTGATTCTAACTGAGTCAATCTCTTATTAAATTCAGAATGATGCTGAACTAATGTCCCAAGACACAATTCATCCCAAAGCAGATTTATTCTCTGCAATTCCTTAACTAATAGTTTCACTTGTAAAATAGTCGTCGGTGCTTGATTCGCTAACGTTTCTACCATGTCAAGGAAACAAGAATTTAATTCATTATTTGTTGTTTTTTCACTGCCGTTGTCTTCCATATCAAAATTATCTTCATCACTTTCAACATCTTCATTGGACAAAAGTGACCGAGGAACACTCAATTCCGTCAAACTGTTCTGTTCGTTTTCAACTGCTCCCGCGACAGCCGGGAAAGTAATCAAATGGGGAGTATCTTCTGCGAGCCGGCATAGTAAATCGGAAACACATTTCCTCACATACGTTTCAGGGTGGTTAAGTCTAGAAAATAGTTGAGGTATGATCACCTTCCAAGGTTGCGTTGGGGTGTTTGCCAAGCCAGACTCGAGGACTGTTTGTAACTCCATAGCATGTTTAACTATTAATCTTAATAATCGCAACGTAGCGTTTACTACCGAATTTTCACCGCTGTGATTGATATAATCCGAGGCACAGATAAGCTGTAAAAATTTAAAATACGCATCAGCAGAGAGTTCAAAGTATGAAAAAACTCTTTTTTGGGCCTGACGCCATATATCAACAAGCAACGCCAAATGTTCTGGGAAAGCGTTGTTTAACGAGGGTACAGTTCGTAAATGATTTTCGATCATTTCCGATGTGTTTATTTCGTTCCAATCGATGTCTTCGTCGTCGCAAGTTGCTTTTGTTTTCGATAAGATTTCACACACCGCCTCGAAATCCTGCTGAGAGCATCCGATCATAACTCCCTCTATTTGAATTTTATCATTATCAGTGAGCTGCTCCCTTGTTTTAGAACTGAATTCCACCATTTTTCGGCCCCATCTAAAACACCACGATGCAAAACTCGCCCAAGCTTTTGCTAGGCCCGGGCATTGATTAACGCCAAACTGCAACAATTTCCCCACAGCGGAATCCGAAAGTGGAATAACGTTTTCGGAAATATTATTATCTACTAAGCCAATTTCCGGTAAGGCTGATACTAGTTTCATTAAAGGTGAATCATTGTCTATTACTTCGTCGGTTTCACTTTGTACCCATTTAGAAAGCGTTAAGAGTAGTCTCGTTCCCTTTTCTCTTAACTCGTAACTTGGTTCGCCCATAGCAAGCCGCTGGGAAAATCCGAGGGATATATTTGCACATAAGTTAATAGCGCGTACTCGTGTGTCTTCTTTTGCATATGTAACTTTACAAAGTTCCGCCAAAGCAGTTGCGTTATTCAACGTCCAAATGTCTAAATCATATGTATTATTTGACATCAACAGCAACTCGCTCATATCATCCAAAGTATCAACATTGTGTAAACACATTTGGAATGCAGGGTTTTGCTTAAAGTGCTTGACAAGTTCCCTTTTAGCCATGCCCAAGTTAGCATTCTTTCTTGCACTTTTTATGACGTCGAGTCTTAAACATTCGGTGTAGAATACATTTTCTTCGGTCATATTTAATTTCGTGAAGTATTGATTCCACCACAAAATTCTACTCAAGTTTTTCAGCTGTGTTCCATATTTATGATCTTTAACAACAGACGGTTTGAATGGATTTAATATTGCCTTTCCGTTTTTCAGCACACTTGTCAATCCGTGATTTGCTAGTTGGAGTACAGCAATTTCTTTTAAAAGGTGGACAGCATTTGTCCTCGCAAATTCTTCTGCGCTTGCATTAAGCAATGTCTTACAATTTTGCAGGATAGCTACAAATGATTCATCGTAATCATTATAATAATAAGTAATGGCTGTGTGTAGCAAAGTGGATTCAATCTTGTTCAAGAGGCCTTGATATGAGCATGTATTTTTTGACAATTCTGTACTGTCCGGATGTAAAATATCCCAGTCGGATAATTGCTCAGTGATCTCTTCGCCATCTTCGAACATGCTTAGTGCAGATGAACAATCCCAATACGAATCTGACTTGTTTTCATCATTATAAATCTTTACTGTTTGTATGTCTTCCCAACTTTGTATGTTTTTGTATGACTCTATCATTTGCTCTTCAATAAATTTGGTTCCTTTTGCATCTAGAATAGTGTTAGAATCAGTGTCAGGGTTTTCTCTTTCAGCAATTAATTTCTTATAAAATTCGATTGCTACTTCATAGCGGGAATTGGCTTGTTCAGCTGCTCCCTTCAACCACGGTAATTTCTTGTTAAAATTTTGCTTCAGCCATATGTATAGGCCATGTAAGACTTCTGGCTCTTGAATTTTAATAACAGCTCGCGCCATATTAATTGCTATTGCTTCAATATCAATGTTAGCATTGGAAAGTGCGGCCTGAAGGATTAGAGACGCATGGTAAACAACAGCACCGAAATGACCTGAATGTAGACTGACGGCTAACGTAGCCGGACGCACTCTGTTTTGCCATTCCCGACAGGTTTGCCAATTTGTATGAAAAAATGTTCTTACGGGTTTGTTGACGACAGGCAGAACTGTGGCTGTGCCTTCGGCTGCATTATAAATGTACTTTTCCAAGAATGTCATAAACTCAATAAACCAATGTGTTCGCACCTGTTCTGCTACTATAACATCCAGCAAGTTATGTTCTTCTTTAGCTACAAACTTAGTTTCAGTCGAAGATACGTCTCTTGCTATTGCTTTTAAAGCGCCTTCGATCTTCGTAAAAGTATCCTGTGGTTTTCCCAAAGCAGTTCTCAGTTTTAGTGTGATACAAGTTTGTGCCAATTCAGAGAGTGCCCAGCTTACACAAATTGAAGAAAAGCAAGTGGCACATTCGCGAAAAAATAGTAAATTTTTCTCATCAAAATCTTGGCCTTGTATTGGCCATGATACTAAGAAGGCATCAATTAACAAGTTTTTGTCAGTGATTGATAATTTTAATAAGTAATTCATTATGGATTTGAAATGATTGTTAGATAATGTTGTAAATGATCCTCTCATAAGATACTCTTTTAAAGCATTTAGCTTTGTGTCACTATTAAGGACTGTCAGGCTGACCTTTCTTGATGTAAAAACTTTAACCATTTGCCTGTCAAGTTCTTGTTGGACAATATCCCAAGGCAGTCCAAAGAGCACATCCTTACATAAACTCGAGACCGTTTTATTCAGATTATCTATGTGTAAAATGCAGATTATTGCCATTTTATTCAGTAACATGGCATTCCAGACCAAACCTTTGTTTTTTAGCAATTGTTGGCAATTCTGTAAGATTATAAGAGTAACATTCTCATTGAAATTGTGGGCATGCATTAGCATATTTGTTGTTAAAACCAGGAAGCCTTTTGACAAGCTTACAATGGGCAAATATTTATCAAGCTGACAGAAAATATCTGATATCCATGTCAATACTAATAACAAGGTTTCTTGTGGTACATCCTCTTCTAGAATAATACTCAATGTGTTCAATATAACTGCTAAATGTCCCGAAGTTGGACTTACACTTGAAACATCACCAATGTTAAGATTTGATAGACCATAAATATCACTTGCTCTCTGTTGCGCATTGGTAACCAAATCACTTGATGCAATAAAATGATTATTCTTCTTACAATGGGAATAGAGTAAATATAATATAGCATATTGTAATGCAGGTTTATGTTTTATTAAATTTTCATCGTGAGGACACATCTTGATTGCTAAAAGCTCCAGAATGCTCGGTTTCAATGCCCACATACCAATTATAGAGTTACTTGCATTCGCTAGGTCACACAAACATTGTAAATAGAATATTATGTTTTTCTCAGCATCTTCCTTGGAAAGTTCTTCAGTATATTCCACTTGGATAATCTTTATACCAGGTATAATAATAGATAAGGCATTTTGTACATCCATCAAGACAAATTTGTATGTTTCTTGTAATAATGGGATGTTTTTCAAATTTAGGAAATTACTGTACACCAACATTACATTTGTCAGAATCTTAGTATTATCAGAAAACCTCAAAGGCCGAAGTAGAGACTGAGGGCCAATAATCTGTGTGATAAATTCCAGAGGAAGATTTGCAGCTATCTCTTTAATGGTTATGGATATAAGATTTATAATGCTGAGGCAGACTTCTGTGTCAGTCATTAGATATTTTGTCAACTCCACAGTTATAAGTGAAAATAATGCTGATGAGCAAGAAGTTGCCTTAGTCTGCAAGTATATCAGGAGCAATGTAATACTTTCATTTCCTGCTATTATTAAATCTGGCTCAACATCATCACTTAGCACTTCTGTCAATACTTGAATTATTTTTGTCATTGCTTCAGTGAGGAAAGACCAAGACACAGTTTGAGAAACTGTAGGGCTGAGTAGGGTGCCCAAACTTTTGACAACAGTGTTGAAGACGTTGAGAAATGATGCAATCTTCTGCATACAGTCTTCATGAGAATCTGATGCAGACTCATGGTTATTAGTTTCCAATTCATTTGTATAGGCCACCATATCTTCAATAAATTGATTCAAAAGATTTACCGAAAATCCAACATCCGCTTGCCAATGACGACTCAGTTTAAGTAATGACTGAAGAGCAAATTCTTTTATTTTCTTAGGTTGTGCATTGTCAACATGCCACCCAACAAGAATATCCACTGTGTCAACAAAATGGTTTGCAAAATTTTCAGGATATAAG
>DVQG01000303.1:0-16015 GCA_018231605.1 Papilio ambrax
GTGAATAATAAACTATATTTTGTATTATTTTTTTAATTTCACGCGGGCGGAGTCTCGAAGAACAGCTAGTAATTTACATTAGGAATATCCTGAAGTCATTAACAGGTCGAGATTTATTCGCACTTTTAATCAATTTTTGTCAACCTATTTATTACGTCATCAGCATAATTAACAGGTAAAACAGTATCTATAGTCATATTTAATCGTTTATCGAGCAAAGTTATAGTCAAAGCAAATTTGTATGGTCCAAGGTACAGTGGACAGCGTCACTGTTTGCCAATCTATTAGCGTGTGTGCTCAGGTAATCTGAGACTGTGCTTCCGTATACTTGAACCGTATCTAGAAGACACTTGTATCATGGCTTAGATGTGAGCAAACTTGAGTTAATCATTAGATTAAACACAAAAGAATCTCCCTTATTTTCCTTAACCAAGTTGGAATTATGAGATGACTAGCTTTCGCCCGCGACTTCGTCCGCGTGGAATTAAAAAAAAAAGTAAGTACCCTATGTGTTCTTCCATTATGTCCTCTACATCTCTACCAAATTTCATAGACATCTGTTCAGCCGTTTAGGCTACAAACTCTAACAAACATCCATCCACCCATCCATCTAAACTATCACATTTATAATATTAGTATGATTATGAAATGAAATTATGAATTATGAATTATAAAGTATGAAGTATGATTACATCAAAGCGTGTGTGTGAGTATCATACCAAAAACCGTAAGCATTAAATGTAATATTTGAAGCAACAAAGTATCATGTACGGGAATAAGTACATTCAAATCAGCAAATCTATACTCTATGTATTCAGGTCACTACTGCGTACATTCGAATAGTATAAAATAAATGTCATTGGACTGAATGTGGGTCGATGTTTTGTTGGACACACAAGTTGCTAGACTTCAGTCGATTTTTCTTGACGTATTTCTTTGTTAGGTGCCGCGACTTAGGCGTCTAACATACTGTTGAAAAAGCGAAACAGAATCTTAGGAAACACAATTTTTATAACCTGAACTGGTTTAACAGTACCATTTTTCCCAGATTTTAACCTATTAGATAAATTTTTATTTTGCCTGAATACGGGAAGGGTTTACACGTATCTCTTATACAATCGCTAAGGCATACAAGACGCATTTATTCACTAAGTTTACATTATATATGGGATTATTTATGTTCACTGTTAATAGAAAACCATAGAAAGCAAGAGACTAGTTACTTTTGTTCGCTGACGCTTTGTAACGTAACAATTACAACAGTTTTATGTTTCAATCAAGAGTTAAATATTAAAAGCTAATTTCAAGAAGTTTTTATAAGCATGAATTAAATTTCCTTAAACTTTAAAAATTACGTTTCTTTAATGTACCAAAAAAGTCATTTTGAAGACCCCCGGGCTAATAAAACGAAGTATAAATTTGTAAATTTTCGCACGAATGAGCACTGTTCGACGCTACTTTAATTTGGACTTAAAAAAATTAATTAGTCAGCGACGCCCTAATGAAAGTGTAGAACGCGGGGCAAACTCGCAACTAAGTTAGCTTTAAGTGTCGTAAAAAGATTGGGATATCTTCGCTTTTTTATTTCACAGGAAATAAAATAAGTCCCCTTGCGGCGGAATTTTTCCCCGTTTTTGGTAATTAAAATTGATTACTTAAGAATTTATAATGTATTCACTGTTATAAAATGTTATTAGAAAACATTCTAAGTGCGTCCAGATAGGAGTATACATATGTATTTTTTAATTATCTTCAAATCTCAATGTATAGGTATTCTATCAGTGCGTATTATAGAATCAGAATATTTTTCCATTCTGTTTCTTTTAGAATTGATTTTCTTAAAACAAACAAGAAACTAAAGAAAACTCTTAGAATAGACTTTATACAGCTTTAGTTTTTATTTCCAGATTCTAGTAAGAAGTAAAACTTGAACGATGTACAAGTTTACCGGAAAAATAACATAAAGATGGACTTTTATGCTTCCTTCCTTCTACAGTTTGTTTTAGTACAAATATTAAACGAATTTGGATAGCAGGACCCTTGGAATAAAACTAACTTATTTCCCTATGTCTGTTAAATGTAATGTGTATTTTCAACCAGTTATACAAACTTTAAAACATTTTAATTTTTCAATGGGTTTAAATTAAAATGTATATATCAATAATTTTAAAGATTTAACGCAAACTCGGAGCCGCTCCTATAATTATAAGTTTGTTGTCACAAGGATGTTTATTAAAAAAAGAGAACCTTACATAAGGTGTACATTTTTCTCGTTCTGACTATTTATATTTTTTTACTAAGACAAGCTAAGTAACTAATAGACTAATACATTAGTATCACCCATATCTCGAAATTGGACCATAAATTCGTAGTGAAGAATTTCAACAAACAAAATTGGATTTAAATGCATATAGACGTATAGTACGTGCAGCTTTCGTAGTTTTAAAAACGAAAGTTGTAGTCGTGTCTAAAAATAACAATGGAGTCACACTTTCAAATAATGAGATGACTAGCACGATTGCAGGAAAGTGCCGCGCTGGCAGATGGAACGTTCCGCAAAGAGTTAGGAAAATCACTGGCAAGCCTACTGAACAATTCACACGAAAAAACTGGTAATGAGGGTTGCTAATAAAAATTGTATAAAGATAGAGATGGGATGATTTACATCGATAACATCGATGCAATATGTTTACACATTTGTTTTAACTTTTAAAAATGATATATAATATGTACAAGTTAATTGTACCTAGTTTTTCACAACTTTAGCGATTTGGTATTTTGCATGTAAAAATACAATCTACATATCTTTTTAGGAGCATTTTAAGCCAGGTCAGTAACTTCTACTACTCACTGGCAATTAACATGCCAAAGTTGCCACAACACTTCCGTCCTCTTAAAAAAGTGACATTAACATTACTACTGTTTTTTTTTATAAAAACGTCAAAAAATTATCGATAAAATATTTTGCATCACTATTATACTTGTCTAGGAAGGAGCTAGGGTGCAACTTTGTGCAAGTTGAAAATGACCCGTACCGTAGAAAGTCGCTACATTGCGCTTAGAAATAAATCTCGGTTTGTTTGAACATTTAGTTGAAAGGCATAAAAGGTATTGTTGAAATATTAAAAAAATTGAGTTTGGTATAATATAGTATATATAGTAATTTATAAAATCTGTAAACTATTTTATACAACCGTGAACTTAAATACTGCTTTTTGAGTATTCAATTTATTCCATTTGCTCTACACACAAAATGCTGTAGCTGTAACAATTATGCAGTTACACAAGATTACGACCATTAATAAAGCAATAAATATGTACATGTATGCAGTAAGATAACATAATGTTGGCATAAACCTAAGGCGAAATTTCAGTAGCTAGCTTATGCGAGCCGAGCGACTATTGTTCGTCAGCTCCGCTCGCTGCGCTCCTATTGTCTTCGAGTTAGCTTTGCAAGATTGTTTCTGCACCCGCCAACTATATTAGCCCAGCCTCTATTATTATTATAAATTAACTCTGTATAGTCTAAACGCATAAGACTTATGCGTCTTAACGGTACGTACAGGGATACTTAACATCAACCGATATTATCTAAATATCTTTATCTGCCGACGTAGGTGATACTTTCTTATAATCCTATAAGATTCTAAAACATTAACCGATTTTCTGTGGCTAATGGGAAGTTATTAGACGAACGATTTTGTGTATTTTACTTTGTTTACCATGATTAAATAGATGGTTTTTAACTACAATTTTTTGATATTTCGATGTCTTGAAACTGTATCAGTGATCATGTAAGGATAGTATCACAGAGTGAACCTGGATACTCACGTTGCACTATAAATAAATCAATTCGCAACCGCATGGGGTGTCCATGCCGTCTGGGGAACTCTAAATTTTCCTAGGGCGTCACTAAATCACTGTTATTGTTAAATGTAATGTCCAAAGAGGCACTCACCAACTGGACTAATAAATTCTCAGTAAGATATGTTTTAAGTACCGTGGATTTATCACCTTGATTGTGGACCCATTAATAGTAATTCGTTGAATTTAAATTTAAATTTTTAAATTTGTTACTCTTTGGTTAAATAAGAGATGGTAAAGAAATTGATCTCTAGTAATGTTAATCCTATACAACATTTTCCCTTCATCAGTATAGTAATTAAATATTTAAAATAAGTTCACGTAAGGTTAATTAATTTTCATCTTAATAAACATAAAATTTAGGAGAACTATTCAAATAAGCATTCGAGTGAAAGGACCGGTTCAGTAATATACATAAGTCCGTTAGTCACAGAGCATTTGAAGTAGACATTAAATGATTAAATCCTTTATACAAATATTGCTAACCTCTGCCCACTACTTTGATATTCACATGAAGTCTAAGCTTGCGTTTGTGAAGTTTTACATTATTGTAATTCAATGTAGTGGCGTTCTAGTTGACTAAATGCTTTTAAAACATACACCTCCTAAGTGTAACAAAATGATTTTTGTTAATATCATTAATTATTGCAATATAAAAGCACTTCGCTATCAAATAGGAGTTTAGTTTAGTTGTAATAAACAAGAATATTTGATTGTAATATGTATTTCTTCTAATTATAATATTATTTGCGTAATGCCAATAACGATTAATAATTAAATACATGACACTTAAAACAATCAATTGACAATTGCTATTCTGTCGATGATAATAATTGATGCAAGATCGTTGGCAAGGTCTATTGCTAAATTCCATTGGGTACGCAGCATGAATCAGTCCAAACATCGGCAAACATTCATCCAATTAGAACGTTAAACCAAACAGCTAGATTAGCCAAATATTGTTTGTGCTACACAATACGAGACCAATCTCCATACGTCCAATATTAGGGAGAAACAATCATCGCACTAAGGGGAAAGCTCGCCTCGGGCGGACGCTTGTGCAAACACACCCCCACGGCCGCACCGCGTCGAGAAACCAACTAAATACTATATCCTAAATCTGTGCAACGTTTTAAATACATGTTCATTTTAACTTTTAACAAACAAAATGAATAGTAACTTAAACGATCTCTATGCTTATATTATAAAGAGGAAACCCGTTTTTGTTTGATTGTAATAAATAGGCTCCAATATATTTTTACATTGCTTTTCTTATTTTGTTTAAATTCACGTGGATGGAGTCGCGGGCAAAAGCTAGTCAAATATAAAGTTCGTTTCCCTTTAGTAACAGAACGAAATAATATGTAGAATTTTTTTTTTTATCTTTGTTTAGTAATTTTGTTACTGTTGATTATCTTATCTAGATAGTACGAGTAGATGTAGCAACTTTTTGTATCGACCTGAAACCTATTTGCACCATCCGGAAAACTCCGTTGTTAGCCGCTGTGTAAAATAACGATTTAAAATACACTTATATTTACTAGGTGGTACTTTCTTACACAGTCGGAAATTTAAAACTCTTTCTGTCGTACTCGTTTCGGAATTAAATGCGGGGTCGTTAATTCGGTGTATATCAACATACTACCGCCCCGGGCGCCCGCCCGTTCCCTACCATACAGCTTCAGTTTACATATTGTAATTGATTCGGTTTTCAAACGTAATCAAATTAAAAAATGACTCATTTATCCAACATTTACAATAGCTTTTTAAGCTTTTAACTTGAATTTAGAAAATGGACACAAGAAATCATTCGAACCTAAAGAAAATAGAAAAGTTTTGGTATCAACTATGTGTTCATAATTAATACTTGCTTGCGAAAATAAAAAATTGGTGAATTAATTTATGTACGTCATATAAAGACATACTTTTTCTGTTATATTGAGCGTTTTTAACACAGAGTTTATTTCTAATTAAGCTCTAAAACAGTTCAAGAATTTTCAAAATATTGTATAAAGATGAAAGTGACTACAATTCGGAATTAAAATACACTTCGTTCATTATTACATGAAGTGTTTGAGACGTAACGTTTCGTCAATTCTCTAAGGTTTGTGATAAAAATCAAAAAAGTACTGAAACGCCTTACGCTTATTATAATATGAAGTATCTTTGTTTTATTTTTATATTTAAGTCCATTATTTCAATTTCACTTCAACATCTTTGACTTTCAATATCTCAAGGGAACTCTGTCAATAAATACAAGTATACATAAATTTTGTACATTTCGTCCCGATCTATTTAAGCACCAATAGTACTGTGGACGGCAAAGACGGCAAAGCCAAATGTTTGAGTTAGTGCTTCGTCTGGCTGTAAGTCATCGCCCTTGGGGAGTAACTGGCCCCTGCCACCGTCTCACTACGTTTAAATACGCCCATTGAATTATTTCTGGGTAATTCTAAATGATAAAATATAGCATAGAGAAAAGGATAGGTGTGTTTGGTAAGTTAGAAATGTTTGGGCAATGCTTGTAGTGTTATAAAGATTTAATTCTTTGCCATAAATGGGTTCAGAAACAATTGAACCAGTTTCAAAAAATAACTTCAAATAATTTCGAATATCACCTTATCGCTGACTTACACAGAAGAAAAAAAGGATTTAGACATGACAGAAAATATATGTCACGTATATTCTTTGTCATCCAAAAAAAGCGTAGACAAATAGTTAGTCATTTTTTATCTTTACACACTTTTAACTAACTTGCTTTTGTATAAGTGAATTGGTAAACTTCCTTAATTCCTTGTTTACATTTACGAACTTATATTGTCTGTCTCAGTGTACTATTATAATAACAAACACACTTTTATATAAGTATGCTGTAATTATAGTCCATTCCTTTTACCACAATTAACTTAACTCTTTAGTTCACATTTCGGGTAGTAATAAAACAAAGGTTATACTAATATGTCTATTATTGATTTATTGTTTATTGGTTTTCGAAATAAGTT
Source organism: Papilio ambrax (assembly GCA_018231605.1). NCBI lineage: Eukaryota > Metazoa > Arthropoda > Insecta > Lepidoptera > Papilionidae > Papilio > Papilio ambrax. The sequence continues at coordinate 6,867 of DVQG01000303.1, forward strand.
TCCTCAGTTTATTTTATAATAATAATCATACAATTAAGAATCAATGAATTGCAAGAGAAACTACTAGTAACTACTTAACTTAGCATTGATTTGGTGAACTAATTACACGTTATAAGTATTACAGCGGTAAAATTCGTTTCATTATTTATTAATTTCAATTATTTACAAATGAAATTATATTTTAGTGTCACGTTACACTTTATTATTGCATTTCCTTACCTTACTTTTAAATTTTAAATATATTTAGTTGTACATAAAACTATAATATAATTTACAAGCCTTGTTAAAATTATACAGACAAAAGCTTCTTCTAACCAGAATGGCTAGCAATATTCCGTGAAATCATCATTTTATTTAATAACTCAAGCAATGTTGTCCGTTTGTTTCCACTGCTGATTCACTTGTAACATAACAGTATGTTGTGTTTCAGCAATGGAAACTCAAGAATGTAACAAAAACTTAAATAAAAAGCACATAAAAAGCGTATTTGAAACTTATAAAATCACTTTAGAAATAAAAGATTAAATTACTAATACTGATGTTTCTTTAGTATAATTACTAACGTTTTAAAGGCTTTACATTTTGACACAAAGTTACAAGATTAATTCTTCCAAAATATCTGCGGATTACGAAAAATACACTGACAAAAGTAAAAACCCTTTTTGTTAAAATAAACCTTATGAATGTAAGGGAAAAATTGGTTTAATTAAATTGTTATGAGATCCGTTGTACACTTTAAAAGTAAATGACTAACTACAGTTTTTAATATTGAAAGCAACAAACAAGAAATAATTTGAATTAGTAATATTATGTATACTATTGCGTCCGTTTCCTCCAAAACGGCAGTGTTAATATGTGTAAGTAAATACATAAATTAATAATTTTTACACTCTATTCAATTAAGCCTGGTATACATTTATCCATTCCAGGGATCGAATTCAGTTTTGGAATACAACTGAAAATAAGTTAAACCATACTGGAATACACTGTGCATACTCCAGCGCTGAATTCGATCACTGATCGGAATAGTGAAAACAGAGCTAATGCTCTAATGAGTTAAAAACTTTTGCTATAACACTTAGTTGCTTGCAAGCCCTCTAAGATTTGTTACTCGTGCTTCGTACTTCGTGTTTGTATTTTCTAACAAACTACCATCATCACTTCAAATAAAATTTAATCAGTCTCACTTGCCTAGGGCCGCTGTACACGGACAACTTCAAGCAATCGGCACGCTTCTGGTTTCATTTATCAGCGCGGCAAAAAGCGGTTCGTGTATTGTATTCCACTGTCGTACGCTTGTATTGTCACATATTATTGTCTCTGTTTTTTCAAAGAGAATGAGCGGAATTACAACATGATTTTATACAAGTGCTACGACAGTGGCGATCCATAGTTACGTTAACTGCTGCCGACCGATTGAAGCGGTCCATTAATATTGGTCCTTAGTGGAGTCATTTCCTTTTTAATATTAGACTGAGTTATTATTTAATCTTGTTTCTACTCGTATGTACCTAATATAAATATAAGGATAAAATAATATATTGGTGTATTACGATCTCATTACTGCGAAACTCTTTCTTATCACTTCGAATTGCTCCTTACAAAAATAAGTTCTATCGTTAAATTATTTTTACAAAATAATGTTTATATAATTATATAAAAGGCTTTCGAAAAACATGACTATGCGTATTTCTGATATGTGCTTCCTATGGTGTACGTGTTCGGCGTTAACAATTTTAATAAAGACTTAAAACTACTAAAATAGAATCTTTTCTTTAAAAAAAGCACTCTTATGTCCATCAGAGGTAAGGAATCGTAACAATACTTCAATGTGCGATAGAAACAAATAATACTATTGATTGTAAAAGTGAAAATTTGACAAGTTTCAAATATTGAATAAAATTACATCACTCTAAGATATTCTTAACACTTACGTGTTAACATCACAATAGTTTGACAATTAAATAAGGAAATATAACCTAAAATTCAACAACTTACAATTTATTACTACTGTAAGAATGTAATAAAATTATTAATTATTCTTATAAAATATAAATTACAAAACAAATAATAAAAGCAGTGACTAGATTTGAGAAAAGATTAAGTACGTTTGTTTCAATCTTTTTGATTTCTTAATAAATTCCTATCACTTAATTATTCATTATTACCGAGATCTAAATTGCACGTTTCATTACTTATTTTAAACTTGTGTTCTATATTTACAAAATATCGTTTAAAAATATTATTTATAATTCGCGAATTTATCTTTTAAATGTGTCTTGATAACAGGTAAATAATCCAGGTAAAAGGTAAAAAGAAGATGTACATAATTAAAAAAAATATCCTTTTTAAAAAGTAACTGGAATATTACAATTTGATTTATTAATAAGAAAAATGTTTTAAAAAACCAAATTGTTGTACTAATTCATTAATTTAGTAACTATAGTTTGACTAATGACTAGTTTTTAATAGAAATGTGACTTATTTACAATGTCTTTAACACTATTTTGGCTAAATGTCGCTAATAACTTCTTAGTATAAATTGTGCCATTTGTGAAACTTATAGAAAACTCCTTCAAAATAAATATAAAAAAACCGTAACATTAAGACTAAAACACAGTTTCCTATCTACAATTTTTTGCATTAAATTATACACTTATCATTATTTTGTACACTTTTAAAAATCAAGAACATAAGGCCCAACAAATTATTAATAAACAATTGTCGAAGAGATCTGGTATTAGATTAGATAGATATGACATGCTTCCGATTGTATAAAAGCAAAGTTTAAACTTATTTAGTTAATTATTTGCAAGTTTAAAGTCCTAATCTACTTACAGACGTAATGTTTGGTGTATTTTGATATGTACGAATCATAAGGACTCAATCCTAAGTATTCATCGTCAGCTGCAACGCGCCACGATATTTCTAACATTAAACACAGAATATTGAATATTTGCAAGGCACATTCTCTTAAAAATCCTGATTTTAAAGTTTTAAAGTTTCATCTACATTTTGATGCCCTCAAACATCAGCGCAAAATTAAAGTTATGTACGACGAAGCGATTTAATTTAATTTGTATATAATAAATTATATACCCTGTGTCTCGAAAAAAATGTGAAAATTCTTTTTTACGAAAAGATAAATTGGCTCATGAAGTTCTACAACATCTACTCTAGTACTAAATTGCGATTGATTTGAGAGTGTTAAAAGAATGAGATTAATACGAGTTATTATTATTGCTTATGTAAGGTGTCTTTCGTTTCTTGACGCTGTTGTGACATATTATCCAAAGGCCCTTGAAGATGAGGGTAAAGGCCGTGAATGTAGCGGCAGGCGGCTCAGTACCCGTACCCAGCGCCAGGGTACAGCAGCGCCGCGCCGCCTCCCGCCGGTCAGTGTTGCGCCGCGAATTTCATCCGCTTCTGCTTTTGCCTTTGATTACAGAACCACACACGTACCACGTTCTTTTTCAAATCTAACTTCTCCGCGATCGCCGCGATCTTTTCTCCAGACGGACGAGGCTGCACAGCAAAGTAAGCTTCTAGACTTCGCTTTTCTGGTGCCGCTATCGAGGTTCTCTTTCTTTTCTTTTCACCGGCCGGTAATACGCTCGGCGCATCAGGATCACGTCTTTTGTTTTTAGCTTGTGCCTCGGCTTCTTCTAACCACGCTTGAAGTATGGGTTTTAAAGCTATCATATTGTTATGACTGAGTGTTAGACTCTCAAATCGACAAATTGTACTTTGTGAAAGAGCCCCTACGCCTGGTAATTTGAGGTTTGCAAGTGCCTTTCCGACGTCGGCTTGTGTTACGCCAAGTTTAATCCGTCGTTGTTTAAATCTCTCCGCAAACGCTTCCAGCTCTCGCGGGTCTGTATCGGTATCGGGATGAAGAGCCACCGCGGGGTGGCCAAGGTGAGCGGGTGGGGCGTGAGTCAGGCCCCCTGGGTGGTGATGGTGATTCATGACATGGTTCATTGCGCCGTAGCCGTGCAGTTGATGATGTGGTGGTGCCGTTTCGCCCATGGGAGCTAGAGTTGTCATCGATGAAGAAGTCAATGGATCGAGCATATCGAGTCCTTCCATACCATGATGGCCCATCTGTGGAAAAAATGGCTTTTTGTAATTCTTTTTTATCATACTGTCAAAATTATAACTATTAAGAGGATTAGTAAAGAGGGTGTGACGGAATCATTATTGTCGTGCGCCGAATTAACTTCTGCATTCATGTTAAATCAGACATTTTATTGTAAATAAAGCAGGGGTGGTAACAATGGCGCTACTCGGGGACGATATGGCAACATAAACAATCATCTTTGTACAGATTTGCACTCATTCTTTATGAGTGCAAACACTTCTTTTTTTTCAATAGGAGGGTGAGTCTGTTGTGACGTTGATTGGTTGCAAGTGTTTTACCAATATGCCTAGGTTGTTGACCGGCTTTGAAAAGAAAATGAGTATTTTAAGCACGCGAATATGCGTATGCAGATGTATCGACTTTGTTATATTTATTCAACAAAATGGATAAAAAATATACTGTTCTAGCACAAATTACTTTGTTTTTAATAGAATGTAAGACAACTACCACATATTCAATTTAATGTATTACTTGTTTTGTTACTAAAACAAATTAAAGTGTAGCAAAAATGACAATTAAGAGAAAAGCGGGAACGATTACATTAATAAACTACAATAAAAAAGCATATTTTTCTGCCGAACGTTTTGTTAATATTTAATTATAAGAAGCACTGCTAGTTTGTCTTTTTAAATTTTTTTTTTGCAATAAATAAAATGTAGTACGGAGGTCTAACTAAATCAATTGTCAATATACCGGAGGCTATCTATCTCACTATACAAACAGGTCGTATGTCTTTCGCTAACAATTTTTCGGTGGCGCGTCCAGGGGTACTGTATTAGGTGCAGTCGGTACGGGAGATCCCGGGGGAGCGGTAGATCACAATTACAAGGCACTAGCCGCGTGTTGCACGTAAACTTACATGCCTCCAACGGTTTGCTTTGTTCCTTTTTAATACCGTATGCCTTGTACAGTGTTATTCTATCAAAGACAAACTATATTTTTGTAAAAAAAACTTAACATTCGCATTTTCATGTAACAACTAAAAACATTGACATTATATAGAATGTTTTATCGTCAAGTTTTCTATAAAACCAAACAGTCTTAATAAATTTTTTATATTAGATTATAACTGTTGTAAGTACACAATTTTGTGTTGCAATTTTTCCTCAATTTTGTCAAACACAACATCTAATTGCTATACCCATACAAACCGCAAAGGTTTCAACGCACAGGTGTATGAATTTCAAATACACGTACAATATGTTCGGGTAAGTACACGTGGGGCGACATTGATGGGGCTTTGGCGTATGTCGTGGTATAATAATGTATCGCCACCCCACTTTGCGTCGCTTTTCTATGATTACTAAGTAGGAAAATTACTTTACAATTTCATTTTACAAAACGCATTTGTTCGCTTTAAAACCTATTACGCGTGTTTACCAGTATTTAAAATAATTTAATAGGACTTCTTTTATTGATGAAACTTTATGTCCCTTTAACTATATATTTTTGATTTAATTTAATTTAATACTCATTATTGAATATATTTATACGCAGTAACGCAGGTATTAACTAAACATGATAAAAGTCATAGAAAACGCAATTATAAGTAGTTTAGTTTTTACAACGTAAGTAATTAATTATGATTACGTATTACCTTACTAATATTATAAATGCGAAAGTTTGTATCGCCATGGAATTTGGCAAAGATGTAGAATAAATTCTGGAAGAGCACATAGGCTTCTCACTACGTTTATTTAATTCCGCGGGAATGGAGTCATGATCAAAAACATAATCATAAATGTACTCTATCGCATGTTACTAATTACGGTACTATTTAACATTCACCTATTACAAAAAACTAAAATGTCAATGAATAAATGTAACATTAAGAAATTGCTAAATACACTAAGCCCTAAGCAATCAAATCGATATGAACAACCCCACACCCCAGTACAATTGCAAGTGGATATTAAATAAATTATATTCCGTTAATAGTGATTTGTATCATAACGTTATGATTTGGACAAGTGGCCGAATTTATTCGGGGTGGGATATTGTCGGGCCACGAAACACGCATTCGTCATAACGTTTATCTGACGTTTTTGTATATGGACTTTATCCGAAACGAAAAGATATTGAGAATTTGGCATATGTAAACAATAAATTAACGTTTTAATAATTTTATGTGGATTAAGCCGCAGGGGGATCGCTCGTTTTAAATAAAAATGAACAATGTAATCCACAATGTCTATCTCAAATGGAACAGGTAACGGAAATTAATTTTACTACTCAATAATTTTAAACTTAATATATCTGATGTACAGAAGCAGGAATTTAATGACATTACCAGCTTGTCGTATGGCCCAACAATTTTTCCCCACCTCTTTCGCATATGGAACACTTTTGACACTAGCTTCGGTTGTACACGAATAATGCTAGGTTTACACAAGGGCAGAACAGTGAGACAGTGCATTACTGTTATTATATGGACGCACAACCCCTAGACTTGACATTGTCGCGAAACTCCACTAAGGTGACACATGTCTGTATTTTTGCAAAGAGAATGAGAGTGATGATTACATGTTTGTACAAGTCCCACGGTAGTTGAAATATAGTGGAACTGTTTTGACAGTAAGTGTAGCTTAAAAAATAACAGTACTGCGCTGTCTACCTTTAGTATGAAACTAGCGTTAGTGTGATGGGTTGATATGAATACCTAACGAGTGCCATTAAATGATGTTTTGACCGTCCGTTGGGGTCGGAATACGCGCTTTGAACCGAATTATGCCAATTCTGTCGAAACAGTAATCATATTTTACAAATGTGATGTAAATTAATGGATAGACTGACAGTAAAAATGATTTTGTTTCTAACAAGAATTTCTTTTACTAATATATCAAATGAAAATGTCTCGACGTTGTTACTATCATTGAAAAGCACGAGACACGCGATACGTGGTTATAATAGAGGTAACGCCCTTTGTTGAATAGTGAAGTTGTTGTTATATGAAACTGTCTAGAATAGTTAAATAGTTGAGGTATTCATTTTTTTTAATTACAACTATGATCTTATAAAAACACACAATGTTTAAGACAATCATACTTCAAACTAATACTATAAATGCGAAAGTTTAGATGGATGGATGGATGTTTGTTAACGTTTGTGGCCTAAATGGCTTAACGGATCCGTATGAAATTTGGCATAAATGTAGTACATAGTCTAAAAGAACACATAGGGTACCTAATATCGTATTTTTTTATTTCCACGCAAGCGAAGTCGCGGACAAAAATTATAACCCACGTGCTTTTTCTGCTTAATCGGATTAAAACACTTGAATTTTAACTTTTCTTACGCACAGTTTGATAAAATCTAAACGTTATTACATGGTACGCAATGTCGTGTTATTAAAAACAAAAAAAGCGGCATTGTAGATTTTTTAAGCATCGTCGAACAACGAACTGCCATATCCCTCCAGACTTGTCCCAAGTGGCTGAAGCGACAATTGCACGGCAACCTAGTAAAAACGGCCCTGTGTCCTGTACTCCCCCGAGTACACACTTGTTTTTTTATCTCCCCCTTTTCCGTAGTTTACTCCATGTTTAAGTTTTACTGTTTATTCAAGTCGTTTTTGTTGATAGCAACGAAATGGAAAAAATGGGTTCCACTTTGAAACAAATTTAAAACAATATAAAAAACTGCGTTAATATTTTTGTTTGATAGTAGTACTTTATTAGAAAAGAAAAAACGCATAGATGTACAATTACTTTTTCTGCATAATTTAATATCAAAATGCTATTGTGTTGAAAAAAAAATTTGAAGTGATAAAACATTACCGTAATCGATTGTAGAAGACTGCTTTTAACCGTAGAATCCCGTAGATAATATCAATTGATACAAGTCACGACAGTAGAGTTCTACGCTAAATAAAACCTAAAACCAGTAGTGTTTGCGATACTTTCTCACGATAAGGTAAAAGTCTTTCAGGAATTGCTATCAAATGTTACGCGGTACAAATAACGTTTGTATTCCGTTATCTACAAAGGGTTGTCACTGCGAAAGTTTTTAGATTTAATATAAAATGAATATAAAAAACTCACAATAATACGAATTTGTACAATCGATGATCCAGCAGTACATAATCATTGTTTTAAGCGGTTAGGCACGCGTTTTATTTACGTGAGCGTTATTTTAAATTATAGGAATAAAATTAATCAAAAAAGTGCAATATTCAGCTCTCAGAATAATTTATCAATATCATAACCCGTTTTCCAGTTCATGATCCAAAGTATTAATATTGCATATTCGAGTATAATTTTAATCTTCGCGAGGATTGGCAGACAGAAGTGCCTTTATTAGGATAGCCATTGTTAGTTAAATTTCTAAACTCTATTCGTGCAGCCATATGACATCAATTTCTTTCTAATTCAATTAATCATATGTGTATAATTATTCATATCTGATATATCTATCTACTCTTAAATATTGCCTTTTTTCATTAAAATAAAGTACTTTTATTTTTTTGTGAATGCTACTTGTAATTCCATTTAGAATCATGTAAAAATATATTTAAGCGAAATTGTAGGGGCGGCAACACAATCGGCAACATTACATCGAACAGTGCATAAAATTACCTCATTTTTATAGTGTAGCGCATATATTTCTTACATGTTACAGCCCTCTCGTCTACCCCACTCGAAGCAAATCCCCGAGGAACGAACCCTCCTTTACCGACATATGAACTCTCAAAGATTTTCCAAGGTGTACGGGGCATAGAGAAATGCATTTACTTCTATTATTATTATTTATGTCGCTACAGAGGCGAGGAGCGTACCAATTTGGCAACAATTTTATGAGTCCGCTTTAGTTTTATAGCAACGAAATTTGATTCGTATGATTGCTATCAACTTTACCTTTGATATGCTTATACATGTACGTTATGTTACGGAATGCTGATTTCATTTCATTTCTAAGTAAGTTGAATTATTTTCGAATACTTTTTGGGAGATAAATAATTTCATGCTTTAATTTTAAGTTCTATAAGCATTGGATGAGTACTTAATATTAG
>DVQG01000304.1:0-15999 GCA_018231605.1 Papilio ambrax
CCGTTTAGGCTACAAACTCTAACGAATATCCATTCATCTAAACTTTCGCATTTGTAATATTAGTATGAATTGAGTTGTAGTTAATATTTTGTCGTAACGATAGTTTGTAAAAACATCATTAAATATGAATAAGTCATAAAACACCATAGTTATAATAGTTCTTACAACGTTTAGGAAAAAAGTATGTTTTTAAGCGGTACTCAGCAAATAAAATCCGCACATTGAGTTTCTGAATGCAATGTAAAAGTGCTGTTAACTTTTCATCGGGGTACTTAATGAAATGGAGACATTTTGCATGCGAATTAAAAAGTTTGGTGCAAGCGGTTCATTAAGGTAATTAATATGTTTAAATAGGCATTACTGCTTTCCATTTTCAATTTATCTTAATGTCTAATTTATCGCAATTAATAGGTATTTCAGTTTTTTTATTAAATTAAATAGAAAAATGTAAATCTGTACTAATGTAATAAAAAAGAAAGATTTGTATTTTTATATGTATTGGAATAACTCAAAAACTACTGGGTCGATTCCAAAAATTCTTTCGTCATTAAAAAGCTACGTTATCACTGAGTAACTTAAGGTACATTTTTGTAATTTCAAGTAGACGAAATCGCGACTTACAGCTAGTTTTTAACATTTCTCATGATTTGTGGAAGTGTGCTATACATTTTATTTATTCGAATAACTGTTGTAAGAAGTAAAGATAATTATGAAATTATTTTTTCTCTATGAAAAACAGACGTTTACTGTGTTATCATTCTTGTAAGTAGGCGTTCGTTCGTCTTTTTGTATAAAATTTCATTTTCAAGAGCTATCGTAGTTTTACTACTACTAAGTCATATAACATCACTTTGAATCTCGTAGTTGATGCTGGCATGAAAATAATAAACAATGGAATAAGAAAAAAATCTGAGAACGAAATGGCGGAATTGCTATTTCCTTAATTAAGTTCACAAGTGCATAAGGAACAAAAACATTAGACGCTAGCAAACATTAAAAAAAATGAGTCAGACCGAAGTGCTTTTTACTTGCGTAATGATGAAAAAAGATAAAAAAAAAAATGTTTTGCATTTTATCATATCACAGTGTATTTTGCAGTTTTAAAAATAGTGCGGTCTGAAAGCGTTTATAATTTATGTTCTTTTAACACTTGTGTTGTTTATTTTTATAAATTGTCGGTGCTTTTGTTTGTGATTGTAATGTAAGTTTCGCACCACATTTTGAATTTAACGAGCTTTTCCACTGGTATCTTAATTGTTGTTCAAACTCTCGGAAGTCTGGGAGCGAGTTTCAATACAGACAACGGTTACGTTTTCTTCGCTAATAAAACGTTAATACCAAGAAATATTACTGTTCAGAGTATTATATCAGATAAGTTTAAATGAATTTTATAAATTGATGATTCTTTATAATTTAATTAAAAAGGCTTATATTCGTTGCAAAACTAGTGAAAAAGTATTCTACAGAAAATTGAACAAAAAACAAGTGAATGATCTTTCTTTAGAATATAGGATAGCAAAAGGCTTGATTGTGTCGATGTGTCAATTTTCCGCGCTTGGCTTGAATTGAACTCTCTACACTTCGTTTATTTTCACAATGTTCTGGACACTTGAGTATAATATTTTTACCATAATAATACTAAAAAACCTTTCAATTAAATTTAGCCACACTCATGGAACCGAAACGATATAAGAAACTGTAACTATTAATACTCATGACTAGAATAATATAGTTGTCAATTCTAAGATAATAATTAGAGCAAATACCCAGAGACAGGAATGTTCAAAGTATGGCCAAAGACGTCTGATTAAATATCTCGCAGATATCCTTTGTTTGAGTTGAGGTATTTTTCTTTAGCACAGTGTTCAAGTGCCGCACGGCCAGACTGAACAATCACGGCGGTGTATTCCAAAGATTTGTTAAATTATTCACGATTCTTCCTAGACTTAATAAAGGTTTTTTTAAATAAGAATTCTGGAACTACGACAAATGTGATTGTTTAAGGTGATGTTACACGCCTCTCTGCGCTTGTAAAAATTTACACCGATTTTTTTAAGTAAAAAATAACGGCTTTTTATTTTTCTTCCTCGTGTTAATAAATTTAACTTAATAAGAAGATGAGTTGTCTGTTATTAATTTAAATTCGACGATCAATTGTTTTTATCTCGTAACGCTCGATTACGCGACAGGTGACAGGTTAAGCTAACAATTATAACAATCGTGATTCGGGCGGCAATAGATAATGAAGGGGAACGATTCGCACGGAGCCGTAATAATTAAGCGATGAGCCCGACCGGCTTTTGTCAAGTTAATCTAATAAAAGCGAGCGGCCGCGGAGTGTGGAAGCATTCCTTTGTTTGAAGCGAGACCTTTATTTTATTACAGATGGCGGACTTCGTAGTTTTCTCTATTCCTAACTTACGGATATTCTCTTATATTTCACAAAGATATTCCTGTTAATTTAACTTGTGATCGTTTTACGCGTCTTGTTTACGTGGAATTTAATAGTTAAGAATTTTATGGAATACTCTTTTTTAAGGAAACATTTGATTTCGTTGTAGTAAGTGTTTAAAAAACATTATTATAAATAGGGAAATATCACATGAAATTATGAATAATAATACCGTAGTTTTATAACACTTAGTAGAGCCGTTTAAAAACTTTTATTGGAATAGTTTGATCCGTGCTCTGGTCGGTCATGCGTTCATTGCTAAATTGCTTTTTTTACGATCTTCTGTTTAGTTTTACAGCGAATAATTGCCTTGGATGTCGTTTTAAAAGGAATAATTTATTGTTTTCGGACAAAACGTAATCGGTTTCATCTTAAATGTTCAATGTTATGGGACTTTGATAATAAGTTATTTGTATGAGTTACATTGTTAGTAGTATTAATAATGCGATATGATGATAGAGAAAACTCACATGTTTGATTTTTTTATTGTTTTTGTTTCAGGATGTGAGCTCCTTCATCAGTCCATCAATGACGGTCATTCATATGACCACAGTGGACAATGCGGTCACAAGCTTCTAAAATCTTACCTAAGAAAGGGGCTACAGGAAAAATAGCTGTAAAGGGTAACTCTGCAACTAAATCTATAAAGAAGAAAGTTGTTACGAAAAAAAAGGCCAAACCTTTACAAAAAACACTTTTGAAGAGTGCTAAGAAAAATACACAAAAAGAACAGAAAGATGAAGCTTCGTGTTCAACTAGTAGCGCAGCCCCTGCTGTTGAAGAAGCGAAAGATCATTCCGCTGAGGTGGCAAAGGATGAAACATCAAAAACTAGTCAACCTAGAAGTAGTTCTCCAACGAAAAAGCTCAAAAAGGAGCCAAAAGAAAAGAAAGACGCGCCTAAAAATACCCCAAGCAATGTAAATACCAAAGCTGTTGCTCTTAAAAAAACCGTTAGAGCACCTAAAAAAACAAATTTATCAGTGGACCTTGATAATGACGACGATAACAATGATGATGTAAAGTACAAAATTAATGTAGATTCATTGAAAAAAAATCCAAATTCTTCTAAAACAAAACTTGTAAATAGAAAACCACAAACTCCTAAAAAGAAAAGCGGTAACGTCACAAAACCTGAACTGCAAGACAAAGAAACTGCATTGGAAGAGGATAAAAATAAAGAAGACAAACAAAATGACATTAATGATAAGAAGACTTCTAATATTCCAAAAGCTGATAGTTCTGTTGATACTTCAAAAGAAAATAAAAATGATACAAAGGTTCAAGAAAGTGTTGAAAGTAACAAAAGTGTTGTTTATAATTCAGGTCCAAGTAGTAGTGCTTCGTTTAGCACGTCTTTAAGGGGTCAAGCCGAAACATCTAGATCTGAATCAGAGCGTCCTCTTAAATTTTTTACTTCAAGTCGGTCTCCGAGAACACTTGATATAGATGTGAAGTGTTGTAAATACTCCAAAGGCAATGTAAGCGCATCTGAAAGATTCTTACCAATGAAATGTGAAACAAAAGTTGACGAACACAATAAAGAAAAAAGTACATCTAATAATCTAGTGTCACAGGGGTCTGAATTTGATGTTTATACTTTTACGGATAAAGTTGATTCACCTAAGAGCATCTTGTCGGATTATCGTAATACGAGTACCAAAAGCATAGGCAGAGTACGACCGATAGCTCGGGTTAAAGGAACAGTTGTTGATAAAAAAACTGATACAGAGAGAAAAAAATATTCTCCACATAGACCCATTGAAGAAGTAGTCCAGCAACTGAAGGCAAGCAAGCGGTCAGAGGATTCAACTTCTGGTGAAAAACAAGCTGGTGATCAAGTTTCTGACTTAGAATTTAATGCCAGTAATGTTGAAGAGAATGTAGAAGATATACCACAACCTATCGTGAGCAAATCATATAAAATGGTGGCACGTAAATCAAGCATAACAGGAAAACCATTTAGCCCTATCAAATTTTTTGATAACGAATCTTCCTCCTCAAAAAGTGAATCACCGTCTTCCCCTGTAAAAGTAAACACAACACAAACTTTAATAAAGAAACAGCAAAAGAAAAGTGCTTTATCCGATAAGGAAATAGATAATTCTAAATTTTCTTTTAGTAAGAAATCTCTTAGTTATTCTTCATCAGAAGAAAGTGTTAATGAGTCTAATGATGACAATGAATCTAAAGAATCATCTGGATCTGATAGTCCTAAAGCTAAAAAGACAAAAATGAAAAAATTCAAACGAATCACAGATAGTCAGAAAAAACCCACGTCAAAAGAATTAAAAGAACTATCGAAAGATTCTCTTGTTGATCTCAAAGATGACTTTTCCGTATTGTGTAATGAAAAACCGAGTAAAAGGAGACTAAAGTTGTTGTCCATGTGGGCAGGTCCTAAAAAACATAGAATGGCTTCTTTGAATGCTATAGCAAAAGTTCACTGTCTATACGAAAATGAAAGCAGAACTCATATGGAATTAGGTTTAATGAAGACTGTAGACCGTCAACCAATGCCTAGTACATCAAAAACGTCATATAATAAGAAAAAAGAAAAGCCCAAAGATGTAGAAAAGCAGGACAGCACCTCAGAATCTGAATACGAAGTCAGGAACGACAAAAAAGAAGAAAGTTCTGAAAGTTCTGATGATAATTTACCACAAAGGACTTTACGTGGAGTTCCCGGTATAAGAAGTGCAGGTAAATATTGGGATCCTAAATCATCTACGTCTTCCAGTGAGGACAGCGAAATAGAACAAAAACCGAAGACCCCAGAAAAAAAGAAAACAAAGCTTCCAGTTACAAAACCCGATAATGAAAAATCCAACAAGCTGAAAAAGACTACTGGTATTTCTGTTAAGAAGAAACGTAACAGAAACGAAGTTGTCATGGATTTAAAGGATATGGTAGTGCAAAAGCGTATGGCTAGCTTAAATGCAACAGCAATTTTGGCAGCAAGTTATGAAAAACGATCTCCTAAATCAAGCAAAGATGAAACCACTTCTGATTCTTGTAGTGACGAATCATTTACTCATAAATCAAAAAACGTACTCGCAGCCGGCGTAAAGTCAGAGTTAAAAAATGAAGAGACTAAAAAAGACGTTGAAGACAGTGCAATTACTGACAGGAAACAGAAAGTTGAAGTGATTGTTAACCAAGAATCGGACGTTACAATAACTGGCGTGTACTCAACTCATCATCATGAAGGTTTTTGCACTGTCTCCGGAATGCAATACCGTATTTCGTCAACAAGTCACACCCAGACTACAGCGACGGCTAACTGCGAGAAGGTAAATATGTTTTTTTAGTTCTTTAAAATTATTTCTTAGAAAAAAGATGTTGATTTCCATAAAAGGATTATCTTTCCGGATTAGAAAATTTATCTTGAGGCGTTTCGAACCTCATTAATGCCCGGTAATAAAGTAAGTTCTATGTAAACACGCCTCGGGTCTTCATCCTCACATTACCCTTCATCGCTTACAACTGCGAAATCATTTCTGTGAAAAATAAACCTTTTGCTCATGTATTAAACGATGAATTTTGAACACGAATTCTATCGAGCCGTAAACAATTTACGAAGAGGGGAGTTTCGCTGTAACTCTTGACGGAGATTATATTGTCTAAACCGTTAAACCTTATTAACGTAATGTTAAACACAAGCTTGATGAGCGAATTCATGCATTTTATAATACTTAAAACGCTTGAATTAATGCTGTGTTTTATTTTATCACTGAAACAGAAGTCAAATGAATTGTAAACATAAGATACAATGTTTGTGAGTACTTCGAGTAAAGTACAAGGGTTTGTTATAGACGTATGCATTTTCAACTTTATTTATATTTGTAGGAGGGATGCCCCCGTGAGGAAGGGTCCCGTTACACGCCTTTATCTGCACTATCGTCTATGCAGCCGCCGGCAGAACATCCGCACACACATCCACATCCTGGTAAGCAATTTTTATACAAGTTTATAATTGTTCAAATAAACTAATTAATGCTTTTTTATTATATATATAATATGAGGTGGCAAACGAGCAAGCGGCCACCTGAATCCACCGAAAAGGAAAGCGACCGCTGCCCATAAACATCCGCGATTGCAATGCGTTGGCTACTCTTAATTGACGGAGGAGAGACGCACATTAAGAGGACATATCCCCTTCCTTTGCCCCTCCACTCCCCTCCACCGTCAAATCCACTTTTCTTTCCCATCCTTTCCCCTTAAGAAAAGGGGGTAAGGAAATTATAAAAAAGAAAGATGGGTAATATAAATTACATAGTAATGGACGAAACTTTGATAGTAGTAAAAGTAATTTATAAAACATACTAATCTTCAAATCGATTAGAAAAGTTTTTTCAATGTAATAAATAAAAAAGAAATTTGAACTTACGCCAATCAGTCAAGAACAATAAAACTTTAAGAGTAGTGTCCCAGCACCGGATCCTCTCAAATCAGACGAGAGGAATGGAAAAGTTTATATTGCTAAAAACAATGTTCTTACATCAGAGCTACTTCACGTAATTACGAACCCATCCCGACTGGAAGACGTCCTGCGAGTCAAACTTCTATTGTTTCAATCTGCTTGTTTATGTAAGACAAACTCGAATCTGTAGCGAACAAAATTATTTTTCGAATAACTCAACATTTGTTACGAATCAAAATATCAAAACTTCAAATAAGAATAAACTGGTATGATTAAAATAGATTATAATTATAATTATAATTTTTAATCTTAAAAATGCTATATTTCTCTAGAGTGAGGTGGAAAATAAAATAATTGAACTACAATACGAAAATAATTTATAATTCTCTATAAGTGACATGAAACCTTTGAAATTACAGTCATACGAGTTCAAAATTTATTTGAAATTTACAAAATTGATAGTAGTATGTTAATTTCGTTTATCATTTATTCAAGAGATCAATGACCTTTCGTCAAAAATTTATTGTGACGTGTCTGTAAAAAATTATAGGGCTATTACCAACACATTTTTTACAAACTCTATGATTGTACATACACTGTCTAAAGTTAATGTAATTGGTCAAATAGTCGGTCGTTCGGGTTCTAGATTGAGTAGTCAGCCTAGAAATCGCTCATGTATTCGATTAGTCGGTAAAGTTTTAAACTAATTAGTCGATAAGTTGTCTGATGACTAGTTGGTCATGTAATCAGTTCAGTCGACATTTTACATATAATAAATATCCATGTTATAAACAGCATATTGAATAGCACTCAAGTAACTTGTTTACTGTTAAAGTTAATACGAAAAGTCCGATAATAGAACTTCAATTATCAATCTCATCTCTATTCTCTTATAAATTTTTAAATATATCAGTAATCCTATGAGAAATTATGAACTAAGTTGTGAGTCATACACAAAACGACCGCAAGCTTAGCCTAAAACAACAGATCCAGCTCAGATCTCTCGTATGTTTTTGTGCTAAAACTGTATTCAAATTTACACTTCTCTTTTTTTAGAATACGGCCAAATTTAACTACTTCAGGGCTATACAAATAAATGTGTAGGACAAAATACGGTAAAAGTCATGAGTACAGACTATCACACAACATATCGGTCAACATTCAGTTCAATGAGGGACTATGCTTGAGTTAGCTGGTTCATTTGAACTCCCGTGCTTGTATTTTAAGATATGATGATCGATGTTGAACTTACAAAGAAAAAGAATACACAATTGTAAAGGTCGTTGACACAACATTCAACGATGTATTAGATCAAATCCAATGAGTTTTATTTGATGTTCAGTGTTGTGTGCAGAATTAAATTCTGAGAGAAATTAAAGTTCAACAATAAATGTTTCTTTTATTACAATAATGTAAAAAAAAATACTTAGTTTTTACCTTATGTAAAAGACGAAATAAAAACCGCCGTATCCAGTGGGCGTATTATAAGTACGAAACTAAAATTTGTGTGTTTAATATTAATCTAATGATCTATTTTTGTCTGCAATTAATGTATATTTAATGCAATTTAAAAGAAATATTGGTGTCGAAAAATTTTACCACATAAAAGAGAAAATCCGTCTTAAAAATGTTATAAGAAAAAATACACTACAATGTCTACGTGTAGCTATTCGATCGAGTTCATTCGCATCCAATACGCGAGAGGAACACAATAAAAGATGGTCGCCGAGTAAACCGACAACGACAAACGCACATAAACGTAACAACGACGACCCAATACAAGACATCCAGCGTTTTCCATCTCATCTTCATATTTGCGATAGAATTTTTGCGGGAATACTTTCGTATTCAAGTAGAGTACCTCTCCCCTATTGTCGGGGTGAACGCACCCTGTAGCCTGCCACGACCCGACAGGGAAAAGGGTGTTTTCCAACAAAACAACTAAAAAAGGATTACATGTACTTAAATGGTATTGAAGATAATTTGTTTCGGCCTACTGACATACTTAAATGATTTCGCAGTTTTAATTATGATTATATACCATTTTTAGTAAAAATTATAATATATTCATTCCTTTTTTGCAAATATCAACATCATTATATGTGAAAACTGTCTGAAAATTCATTACAAATCTTTTAAGATTGATTCAAACATACAGTTACGAGGAGTCGATTTTACTTTGTGACATGTATGGAAATAAATATAACAGTATGATTTCATATATAAAATTTACTTGTACATTAAAAATCAAAATCTAATATTCTAATGTTCAGATACTAAAGAAAAATATAATGTAATGCACTATATTTTACATAAATAAAGTTGATTCCCCAGAGAAAACAACACAAAACTTGCTGACAATCTCCTTGCTTTGCTTCTCAACAAATAAAGAATTCATTCTTTTAAAAATGTAACACTTTTCTCTCTTCCTCAATGTTAACTGGCGACTTCGTTTTACACATTTTTCTCAAACAATACATTTCAAGTGCCCATTTAAGTGAAACTCACTTATCTCCTCAGTATATTATTTTACTTTACCAGTGTTATTTCAACGACGTTCTATTTTACATTTTCTTTCACAGTTCATAAAATATTATCATTGTTACATAAGAGCATGTAAAAAAGATCAGAAAAACCATGTCATCTGCAGGTATTGTACAATGAATACATAGCAGAGAATGAAGAAAACTGAGTGGCAAAGAACAATTTCAAACAGCAAACGTAAAGAACAGATTTACGGTCCCAACCATAATGTTATCAGCGACACGACTAAAACTTTTTTTGCCTATTGGATTGTTATGTCATAATTGTTGTCGATCATAATGACTAATTGATTGATTTATATTGAAAAGATAAAGAACAAAATGTAATTATTGAACCTTGATAAAGAAAACTTACTTTTTTCATATGTATGTATAATACTTTATTCAGAATGAAAATTATTTATATGGAGTAAAGAAGATACGTAACGTCTAGACATATTAAACACAAAGAATAAAACACAAGTAAAACTTTCCTTTTCTCTTGGATTAGGAACGTCTGTTTGATAGGATTTGTTAAGTATTATAAGCCTATAATATTGTAAATTAGAACTCAATTACAGTCTTATCTGTAAATAAAAAATTGGGACAAAGTAATCGAAAACTTATTACACTTTCGAACGTAGATCGAACAAAGCGCGTTTAACATAAATCTCAAACACGACCTACTTTCGATGTTCGCTAAAACAATGCCACTCACTATTTATTTTATCATTTCAAAACATGTTGGTGGTTATCTCTAAAGCGTACGTTATACGTCTGTTAGTTAGGAAGTGTACAAAAACGCCCCTCGTCCCATTTACCCGACCCTCCCCGTGCCTAGTTCTCCCTACGCTCCCCACTATTATGTTTGTGCATTGTTCATTGAATTTGTACAAGGTTTTTTGCGCGATCTAAAACGGCAAGAGGCTCTCTTTGAACCGGTCAAACGATACGTTAACACACAATGAGCTATCATGTAAATACACCGAACTAAAATTACATCATTTAATAAAGATTTCAAATATACACTCTTTAAGAATTACTTTTGGTATTCCATAATCGTATATTTAAGTATAGAGTATGGTATTTTATTTCATTTACTTACAATTCCATTTCAATTATTGCATGGGTTTTCAGAGTCACGGTTATTTTCTTATTTACATTATAATAACGAAACTCATTACGCCGTCATAACCATTAGCTAAAAGCTCGAAATACTTTGTCTATTGTAAACAAAAGAGAAATTCATTAAGACGAACATCGTAAATTTAGTCAGCGGGGGATAAAAAAATATGATGAAAAGCGCGGTTACCCAGTCACGTTCGGAAACTCGCAGCGAAATGAAAATAATTACACGTCAAATGAGTTGAATGACGCCTATTTAAAATGTTCATTGCACGAGGGTTTACGTCACGATTAATGTGCCTCATCATGGCGCCCGGGTTGCCACGCACTTGCTTTTTTGCGAATGTGCACTACTCGTTTTTGTAGACAATCGCAAATTAGGTGGCATTCTTCAGCCCGATTCCGACGTGTTTGCTACTGATAGTATCAGATTAGTTTATTAATATTAACAGTAAATATTGTCACTGGTAATTTCATGTAACTAAGAGTTATTTCTTTTCATCACGTCTATCATAGCTACTTATTTAGATCCTATAATTTTTACTTTAAATCCATCACACACCTTCGAAAAATTTTACTAGCTACTCGCTATTGCCCGCGACTTCGTAGACGTAATATTAGGATAAAAAAGTAGCCTATAATATGCCCGTCTATGTCAGCTACCCTTCAGTGTAAGTCCTGTTGAAATCGGTCCAGCCATTTCAGATATTTCCCAGAAGAAACGCGGCTTGCGGAAAGACAGACAGACAAACAGACAAAAAAATTTAATGCTATTTTCGTTATCAGCAGCGCAAATCCCGCATCATCTTTCCGAAATCTGGAATTTTTCTTTTGATATTACAAACAAAGTCCAATTTTATTACATATATAGATTCACACCAATCTTCGTAAAGAACTGACAAAGTGTAATAAAGTTTATGTGTCATTAAATGTAATATATTATTAAGATTTAACAGCATCCTCAATAGATTCGAGCGTTACATATAAAACTACAATGTTAGTAAAGTGGCCACATCAAAGTTGATCGTTACCACGTTGTAGACGGACATTGTAGCAGTTTCTAGTATTAACTTAATAGCCTGCACTTCTATAAAAGAAGAAACATTTCATTTTAACAGCCTTGTAATATTCGTTACGAGTCTGTATTTTTTTGTGAAAATTTTACACCACTGAGTATCTACTTATGTACTCGCTCTTAAACAATTTAAAACCTTGTCAACGCTTATGATTCGTGGCTACAGGGTACATGAGTGTATTTTTTAATTTTTTTTTACGAATTCGAACACTTCAATTGACTAATAGTTATTCGGATCAAAAATGATTCTTGGTTATCACCTAGATAAAACACTCATGTTTATCGTAATAACTTAGTGTATATTTAAAAGAAAACATTTTATAAACTATGTTCGTGTAGCTTTACTGCTAAAGTAGTTCGTTACCAGATTACACTGTACAACTGTTTTTAATTGCAATTATTTTTCTAACTATGCGCGATAATAATTTACTTTAACAACCGTTGTGGTTAACTTTCTGCGAAGTATTTTATTTCTCAGAAACAATCTCTCATTTGAACGAGAATTAATAGTATTATTTCGTTTTTTATTAAGCTTTGTATGCACGCCAACATATGAAACATTCCTGTAAACATTTTATTTCAAATAGGGACACAAAATCATAATTACATTCATTGTTCTAATTCCATTTAAATGCTCAATAATTTCTCGTTAATATAAGAAATGTAAAAAGAAAATCCATGTAATTGTCACTGTATTTTTTTTAATTCTTGGCTTCATATTTAAATATTATAACATGATTAATGTAAACTTAATACATTACTGTTGGTCCTCATTTGCATTGTCAGGAATTTAGATTTTTAATAATTTTCAATGGCAAAAATGAAATATTACTTATTTAGTACCCCAAATAATATAAATAAAGTACAAGTGTTTCGTTTTTACTCTTACAAATAAGCGTTCGGAATCATGATCAAATTCAACGCAATAAAATTAGGGTTTCATCCCGAACGGGACGCAACGAGAGCGTCAATAGCGATGGAGAAATCTCGAATCCGACCTACTTTCCTTCGCGTCCGCAGCCCTACTAAAGTGGGGGAGCCGCGTTGCAGCTTTACTAATGCCGCCTTAATACAGCCGGTAGACAGCTGTAAGGGAATTCGCTCTTCAATGTAAGGAATACAGGGAAAGGAAATCGAACAGCGAGATCGTCGTTGGGAGGCAGCGATCGATCGGAGTACGTTGATACCTCCTCAGAGAGGAATCACAATTAGTGGCATAACGCTTTTACCGGCCTCGGGTGATTGATGCCTGAGGCGCGCCGCACCACCCTAACAACGACAATTTATTAAAAGTATTACGTACGTTTCGATGTTTTGTTACAAAGTATTTGTTTCTTTTTTCTTTTTTGTATTATCTCATACGTATTTTGAAGCATAAATTCGATAGTAGTGTTACATATATTCTATTTTACAAAAACAATTTCATGGCTTATGTTTAACTGGCAGGAAAAAATGGAAGAAAAAAGATTTTATATTTCCTCGTTATTTCAAAACAATTTGTATCTTGTTAGATTGAAAATTGTAATTTCATCATCCTTGTAACTGTAACAAGATTAAAGTAAAATAAGTTTTTGCACAGAGACAACGGATAGCCGGAGGTGGTTCCGTCACGAAGCGAAAATTCAAGATTGAACAACTCCCGGGTAAAAGGCGTTCGGTTTAACTTAACTCTTTACTTTGTACGTGATCTAACTTGGAGGACGAATCTAAATAATAAAAGAGTAAAGTTTTATAAAACGGCTCTTGATAAAAAATGGAATAGAAAGAGATATAAATTGCTTGCAATAAATTACACTTAAATATTCTTCTTGTCCTTTTCCCCTTCCCATCCTTTTTCTAATAAGGAAAAGATGGGTAAGAATAGTGGGTTTAGTAAACGAAATAGTCCTTATTCTATTCGTCCCTCCTCTGTCTCTTAAAGATATCTGCAATCGTTAAATTAATTGCATTTGTCTTAGGACACGGTGAGTTATTTCGTTTTCTTTATTGAGAAGTTGTTCGCTTGCGCTATTACTGTCTTCTCCCACTCAATGTGTTATTTAATTCATTACATAAATTAAATGCTTTTTTCCCGCTAATACAATTTCTATTTGTATTTTTTACTCCATCTCTAGGATGAAAATCAATACGTGAAATCACAAGCGCGGAAAATTAAAAGGTAATATTCGTAGATGAAATAGAGCATGAATCGGAAAAAAAATGCGGCAGCCGTCATGATTTAACGATATATGTTTTTAGGTTAGTTAAAATAGGTTAGGTATATTTATTCAAACTAGTAGTAGTGCACATTGATTATGCAATGTTGCATGAATGTTATAATGCTACCATAAATAATAAACAGCTGATTGTCGCAGGTAAAAATGGTAGATAACGAGTACTCTTTACATTTAGACCCAACATGTATAAGAAGGATCTACCCATTGTTCTTTTTATCTTTTGGCTTGTCGTTAGAAACTTACGCTTGAATGTGTAGATATATACGTAGTACGTGGAAGATATCTCACGTAAGAAACATCGACCAAAAGGAAACAATGATCATGCTAAAAGCATTACATTGTTAAAACTCAGTCCGCACATTGAATAGGCAGCTAATAAATTGAATCGTTATGCTAAAAGTGAGTGAAAAAAAATGTACATTCATATTCATACGTCCATACGGTTTCGGCAACAAAGATGGGGAAAGTTCACACTCGGCCTGAAATGAACGAAAAATTCTCTATAGAAAATTTTATACAGAAAGTTGTCCCGAGTTGGCTCGTTTTGTGTCACTTTTTTTCTCATCAAAACACACTGACGTCACTAAAATGTTCCATTATTTTTAACACTAAATGAAGATTTTATGTTTTTCACTTTATGTACAGTGTTTTAAAGTTATAAGATAAGAAATTGCGAAATGCCTTAATAATTAAATTCTATAATTGTTGTTATAAATGAGTCTTCGAAAACAGTCGCCACAAACGACTGCACAATCATAACAGCGCTTGTCTTAGCATCATCAAAACCGAATTCTACTGTCTTTAGAGGCTCCGTAACCGATGTCGAAACTTCGTCGCCACAATTAATTATGATTTACAAAATACAAATCTACAAACTCTGTCCATATTCTAGACTATAAACGCCAACCAATTGTATAATCGACTTCTAACGAGTTAATAACTTTGTAATTAATACTGTAAATGTTAAAATACTGAGTTTGTGCCCTTTAGTTAATTCGGTCTTCTTTATAAACGAATCTTATTAGCTAATAGCCACTAATCATATAAATAAAGAAGCTGTCGCTCGCGTCATCGAAATAAACGTTATAATAAATATCATATATAGTAAAATAGTCAAGGAATATTTGAAAAAAAAGTAGTTTTTGAGTTATTTCAATATACAAATTTTTCCTGTTCATAATATTAGTATAAATTTGACATGTATTGAAAAATAGACGAATGAAAAACTACCATTGATACAAAAAATAAACTCAGATATACATAACTACAGCTATACTTATGTAAGTATAAGTTGATTTAAGCAAGTTTAATTTAAATGTCTTTGTTATTGAAGTACGCAATGTCACCTTTCTAAAGGTAAAAAAAACTGCATACATAAATAACAAAGGTCAAAACGCTGCGCGCACTTTATTACCGAGAATGAGGTTTTCCTTAGAATTCCAAATGTTATTTTTATAAATTGTGACGTCATTAATAACACGATCTCTTAATAAAAAAATTCAAGTGACTGTTGGAATCAATCGTCACTTTACTTGTAAAAATCGGTTCAGTCATTTAGACTCTAGGCCGTCACAAAGGATTTTACATGTAATACATACATACATATATTCGAAAAACCATACCCTCTTGTGAGTTGGTTAAAAAACATTGCATTTTGACAAAATAATCGCTTGAAAATTTGGCCAGACTGTCGGAACTACAGGGGGTTAGGGTGCACTGTGCTGCCATGGCTGGGCGACCGCCAAAAACCGGCTGAAACGCGACCTATTGTGATTCAAGAGGAGATAGTCCCGCCTTCCAGACATTCTCGAGTGATTTTAAATTAATTCGTAAATCCTGGTAACCTTGCTTCTTTTCTCCTATTGGATTGTAGTTTTAGTTTCTATCCCGCATGGCATTTTTATCCAAATTTTCACCCGCATAATTAAAAAGCATAAAAATATATAGCGAATACACTGCCGTAAGTGTAGGAATTTTAACAAAGAAGTGTGTTTTTACGCTTTATCATATTAATAATTTTAAACAGTTAATGTAATTGTTACTAGCGATATTAATTTTATCACTTAACTAGCGGTCCCGCCAGGAATATGCGCGAATATCCTTCTTCTAATGATATTGACAGCTGTCAGCTTGGGACGTGACGTTTATGCCGATAATCTAGTGTTGCGCCAATTCTACAGCACGGTA
>DVQG01000305.1:0-15999 GCA_018231605.1 Papilio ambrax
GCAAAATACTGATAGTTACTACCTAGTAATTTAAAATATTACTTAAGAACATGTCTATTTTATACCTGAATAGCGGCCGATACTGCGACATTAGAGAATATATCACCAGAGACATGTCCGATGTACTGGGACACTCCGAAGAAGCACAGCCCGCAGACGAACCAGTTAAAACAAATAGCAATTGTGCGTGCTCGCAGCTTCGGTGTACGGAACAGAGCTAAGAAAGATGCGTGCTCTTCATCCGCGTTGTTCAATCCCGCTGCTATTTTCAGTGTTGTTGTTTCAATTTCATCGGTTGGTAAGCCGTTTCTGGAATATAAATATTACAAGTTTTTAAACATGTACTCGTTTTTTACATATTACTTCTTTCAGTTTCTTCATTATAACTATTAAGTTTTTTCAGGCGCCATACTAATTACAATTGCTATAATTAATTTGTTTTGAAATTGTCACACACAAATGTCACAAAAGATCTATCTATTTAAATAGTATTTACTAACCTTTTAGCAGCAGTTTCCATTATAACTGCAGCTTCTTTAGCTTTACCAGCTGTTATCAACCATCTTGGCGATTCAGGTAACAAAAAGTAATAACTCAAAAATATGACTGAAGGCAGCGAAATGGCTAGTTGGAAAGTGTTCCAATCTCTTAAGAAATAGCCAAATAGTGGCAATGTTAGATGTCCCAGATTGAAGGGTATCTGATATAATATTCCAACTGTCTCTCTGTACTTTGCTCCGATGATTTCCATTATGAGAACGAAACTGCTGACCATTGTGCCGCCAGTGGCGACTGCTAGCAAGAAGCGAAGGATTGTAAACATGTACCAGTCCACAGAGAAGGCGGTTGTAACACCCGTGATCAACTGAAGGCAGACAGCCGCTACAAATGGCATCCGTCTGCCAAATCTGAAAGAACATTACGATTATGATTAATATCTTTTAGACGATGCACAAATAAAAACAAAATTGATATTCAAAGTGTTAGGAAATTTATAAAGAATCCTAAGTAAGAGATTAAGTTCTTTTATTACAAAGGCAACAGAAATGTATGTCCTTACATCAAAGAGTTAAGCTAAAGTAATGACATCCGGAGTCAGTGGCACTCGATGTTACGAAATGAATACAGGATGTGTCAATTTATTCGAAGTGATCGCGACTGCGCCTTGGCTCCCACGATTACGTGATGCATAAGGAATGGTCGAAAGTAATTTGACTTTCAGAGCTGCTTATTATGATACCAGAGAAGGCAGACTGCCTAATTTATTATTCTCAATACCTCGCGTCTGCAGTAAATTGTAAACATCTTGTGAAGCATTTGTTCACGTTGATGTGTTGATTTTTATTCGGTAGTATTGAAATGCGAATTGTGTAATGCAAGACGGCTGCTGACTGCACGTAAATACACATTGTTGATAATAATATAGTTTTAAAGAGCCATGCTTCGATAATTTTGAAACATTAAAATAAAAAAAAGATTCTAGATTCAGAACAAACGAAGATGTTTCAGTAATCATTTTTTTAAAGATACTAACCTGTCAGACAGATGTCCAAACAGCATATTGCCAACAAGGATGCCCAGCATGAAGATTGTCTGTGTTAAGCTCTTTAACCATTCTCTATTGCAGACTAAATTCCATTGGGAAATTATCGTCTCGTGAAAGACACTGCGATCGTATTGGAAGTCGGTACAATTCTTGTATTCAGCAAGACAGGTGCTTCCAAAATCATTGTCGGAGTTCGCGCAAGTAAAGTTCATGGGTGGTGCTAGAAATATGATACTCATCTGATGCCAAGCTACTGGAAATTTTACAAGGAATATCACGAAGCATATCCATATCTGCCATTTGCCGATTGCACCGATCGCTTTCGTTATAGGATCTTCTGTAATTTTCTGACTCTCAGCATCTTTGTTTTCACGCTCCAACACTGAAGTTAAAAGAAAATTATGTGTGAAAATTATGATATGCAATTATTGGAAATCTACGACAGAAAAAGATGCACAACAAATCAAAAGACCATTATATTTCAGACAACTTCTGCCCACGTGAATGGGGATCGCTCCTAAAATGTCACTAAATATGTAATGTATATGCGTAACAAGTGAACCTAATCAAAGTGTAATTATTGTAAAGCATAAAATAATCTCTCATGTGCGATATGGTGAAATTTATTTGATACGTATGTAAGTAAGCACACACATTATTCTAAACTCAAAAGTATTATAATGTAGTAAATGGTTATAATGCATAAAGGTATTAAATTTGCTAATTAATATATTTTAATTTATATCTCACGCATTAAACAAGAATATCAATATAATAAACAGGAAGTAGGAATGAAATCTGTTTGTTAATTAATGTTTCTTCACATGAAATATCTATTTATTTGATTTAACACATAGCAGTAGCTTAGATCATCATCTTACATACGTTCTTTATTAAATTGTTTGGATAACTTATAGTCACCTTAGTTTTTTTTTATCAGCCAGTTCGAACTTTACAATAAATATCCGATTATGCACACACTTAACAAAATTATCAAAATAAATGCCTTATTAAAATAATTACTTAAAAGTTCTCTGGAGAAATAATTGAAGAAAAATGGGGTGGTTGTGTATTTTATAAATTGCTAGATAAAAAAAGATTTAGAGTGATTTTACGTTTTCATCTGTTCATACAGGTGTTTTATTCAGTATTTTGAGAAATCACTCGAACAATAGCAATTATGTTGAATGCGCGGATTCCACAAAGTCAAAATTTTTAATATTAGAATAAATTTCAACGCACATTTCGGAAACTGTACAGTCAGGTATCGTTTTACGAAGAGGGTTTAAAAGTAAATTTAAAAACATACTGTACGTTTATGCAGAATTCTTAAATTTTAAACCACTCACCCATTAAATTCATATTGTCTAGTTTATTTTCATCTTCTGAAGTCATGATGAATATGATTAAATTAGCACATCGCCTTTGGAATTTTTCGAACGCGTAAAATGATTTTTTTCAAGGCAAATTTTTGTCCGTCGCATCTGCTAACGTGCTGCGTGTAGACGACGAACGGATAGTCTAAAAATGTTTCTAAAGTCGCCCACGCAGCAACCAGCAACATGGGTCCCTCGATTTAGCGTCATTGAATAATGTTTGAATCGTAAATTGGATAATGACTTTCACAGTGACGCTATCGATCTTTGTATGATATTTAAGAAGTGCAAAAGAATAGGTTGATGGCATTTTTTGAAAAAGATTGTAGATTTTCAATATATAAAGAACAGTTGTTAGTTTAAATTAAAACGAATCAGTTGTAGTAATATTATTAGATATTTTAAATATAGGTTAAGTAATCAGACATTTAGGTATGTAACACAATAAACAGAACTTTGTACTAATAATATAAAGTAATGTTTGTGTTTTGTAATGACTGTCGAATTACAGATAATTCAGTCTGACTTCTATTGATGTGCGGTTTTTTAATCGAGCGTATAATATTTTAACCATAATATAAATTGACCCTTCACCTAAGATAGGGCACCGACCGACGGCTCCGCACACTGATTGTATAATTTTCTATCAACAAAGTAAGCCAAGCCTCTCCCGATATCAATAATAATTATGGTGAATCATCAATGGGTTTCGACTGTCGTAATACTTGTGTAGACACATATTGTCTCTGTTATTTTTTATGGGGATAATATTCAATATGAATTAATTAACATATTCGAAACTAGATGTCGCCCACCACTTTGCCTCGATTAAACAAAAACTGTTATTAACTTATACGTTATTCCAGATTGCAATCTATGTTTCCTTAAGACCCGTTTATCTGTTCCGACGTGAGATAACACACATCCATCCACTAAAACTCGCATTTATAATATTAGAAAGATAATATCTTATACTGTTTAGTTCAAGGTAATTAAAAATAACTTAAATATTTTCTAAAAGGCCAAGATTAATTAAATATTTGCATTGTGATTTCATTGAATAATAAACAAAAATGTGGTATTCTCTATTGTTTTATATTTGCTTAATAATAAAACAGAGTAGTTATATTGTCGTAAATTTTATAACATAAATAACAATTGTTGCATATTAAAAATAATTGAAATTTAAATTACTCGTCATCGATTCGAAAATATACTTTAAATTAATCCTAAAAAAAAAAACAGCCTGTAACATACAGGATAATATACATATATAACGCAATATGTTATACTAGTGTTACAAAATTTTTATTGCGAATTTAGCTAGAACTTATTTGTTATAACGCAATATATGTTTCAAGGTTGCATTGATACGTTAGAAACATATAAGGCTTACTAGGCTTATTAGACTACCTGTTCCTCGTGACTTCCCTCGCGTGAAACTAAAAAAAAACAATAAAAACAGAACCTATTCTACTCACCGATAACATAGCTGTTTAATGGTAAAAGAATTTTTGTAATCGGCCCAATAGTTTTTGAGTTATTTCAATACATACAAAAATACAAAACATTCCTCTTTATGTCTATTCCTTACTTTACTATAGATATAGACATCTATATCTATAATTTTAATTTAATACTAACATAAATGTATCTGCATAACATAAGTATGGACGTCTAGTTTCACATTAATATGCCGACCGGTTTTAAAATTGGCGTTATTATAAATTTGTGAAATCTCTTGCCATTTCTATTTCTTATGCAATAATCATAGACTTATTCCGTTATAGACAAAGATCAAAAACCTGTGGTTAGGATACATACATAACCAAGAGAACAAAATGAAAGAAAACCCTTCGGAGGCCCTTTGCGTAGATACATTGGCTTATTTTTCACATTGACAATCGGATTTGGAAAAACAATTTTGGATTTTATTGGCAATAGTCGTCTATGTATAAAACACTCCATTTATCTTAATTATTACTCTTATTAATGCGAAAGTTTTGATGAATGGATGGATGTTAGTTACTACCTTATTACGTAGCTAAACGGATCTCGCTGAATTTTTGCATAGATGTTAAAAATAGTCTGTCAGAACACATAGGCTAATGACGGTTTTTTTTTATTTCACGCGGACGATCTCTCCGGCGTTAGGTAGTAGGTTATAAATCTCAATGTCGTAAATTTTCAGCCAGAGATTCTAATATTAAATGTAAATTAAAAAGAATGTTAACTTATTTACATAGGTTTCTTCTTTAATTTACGATACAAAGAAGACAAAGTGCCCTTATGACTGGGAAAATTTTTTGTGTTCATTAACTCCGTTAAAAATTTATTTTTTTGTTTTATTAATTGTTTTGAACACACAGAAAAATTTTTTTTGAATGTAAATTCCGCTAATGCATCGTTATCGCTGTAAAATACGCAAATCGTCTTATACGTAATTTATTTTAGGTTACTCGCCTTTAATGTGAACACAAAAATTCGGATATAATATTTCATATTCAGAGCCATGAATTAAAAAATAAAATAGGTATTTTAAAAAAAATCGTACTAATTTTATTTAATTCGATATTTTTACCGTATATTTTGGTATCGTATTCGGGTTTGAATCCTTGTTCAATACCCAGTTTTTTCCTATTTAAGAAATTTATAATTTGATACAAGAATCAACATTAAATGTTTTTTTGCATGTACATCTATGCAAAGTATTTATGTTATCACGTAACATTAATTAGAAGTCTGAATAATTTATTCTACATCAAAAAATATATATATTCATTAGAATTAAAATATGTCAAGGTTGTTCACAATTACTTTCATGTGATCAAAATAATAATAAAACTAATGTTTAGGTTAGTTTTAATAGCAGTGGTATGGAAATATTTAATAGTTTGTCAAGTAAAATTACGATAAAACAGTCAAAGTGACGAAATGTTGTGATTGTTTGCAACACCCATATTATGTATTTTTTTAATGATTGGCTCTATTGATTAGGTGTGTGTGCGTTGTTGATTATTGAAGTCAGTATTAATGCAATTGTGGTTTTAACTTTTATGTTACATTGAAACCAAATAGAAATAGATCGGAAACTTACCTTTGATAAGCACAAAACTCATTTGGTTTACATTTTATAGGGTATCAATTCGATTTATTTCTACGAAATTTTATAAATATCCTGAAACTTTACAGTTTTAAATCCTTATCGAAGATTTATAATGAGAAATGTACATTTAGCGACTATGAAAACATAAGATGACTGAGATTTGCAGACTTGAGTAGTTTTACATGGTTCAGATGTTAAGGTACAACATTCAATATGTTTTATGTTGTTTGCACTAAAAGGGTATGTATGAAAGTGGTTGGCATTCAAGGTTTTTAAATTGCAAATCGTCGATAAGCAAGTGCGGAAATTACCTCGCCGCAGTATACGAGTAAACATACATTTCCTGACCTGAGTAGTACAACCCTGACTCTTAGAATCATCTCATATCTATGTGTCTAATTATTATTAAAAATACGTGTTATAAATTGATTGTTTACTGTTCCGGTTGATGTTTTATCGTTACTAATTATACCGTTTTTTTTTGTTTTAGTCTATGGAATAAAAACAATATTTGAATATTCTTGAATTATAATTCTTTCCTTATGAGATTAAATGGCGATGTTTTAACAGTCGCAGACCAGAATGATCCGGTTAAAATGAATAATTGTTCTTATCTTTAATGAAATCACAATTGTATAATTAGTATTTTCAATAATAAGTGTAATATTGGTACCTCAGACAAACCTCGTAAGTTTCAGACATGAAAAAACTATCTAACGAACATGAGAGATCATATATTGCTATGTTGCTATCCTCCGTCAGTTTTTACGAACTATAATAGTCACAAAAAATACTCTTAACGCGGGTAATTGGATATAAACAAAAAGGAAAATCACATAATTAATACAATTAAAATTAACTAAAAGCATATAGAAAAATCAGGTTTTACATCAGACCTTTTTACTTACTTTTGGATTATCCGTTATGAATCTCGTCAATTTAATTCACACAATAATAACTGAAATGGGCGATACATGCGCCGCAGCGTGTTCCGCTGCGCTCGAGCACGTTGTAACCGCACACACGACCGACAACACTATATATTGAAGCTACATTTTGACGTACATTCTCATTACAAGTTGCAAAAAATGTATAAAAAATTAAAGAAATGCTAATTCTATTGACGCATGCGCTTTCATTTATGTTAGATGAACTCGATATGCTTTGGAATGCTACATAAAATTTGAAGTCAAAAATCAGTGTGTCGTAGAAGTTTCTTTAAAAATAAAACATACAAAATACTAAATACAGTTATTTTTCACAAGACCGCATCTTCACGTGAGTCTTTAGAAATGACAAAACAATCTAAATTCTCTATTCGGATCGCATACCAACGTTAAAGAAACGTACAAATTGTTTAAAAGATGCACGAATCAAACATCGAAATAACATTCATCATTTTTTTAACTGACATCAAAAGAAGGAGGTTCATCACTCGTCTATACGTTTTTTTAATAAGATTTAACCAGTTTAAAACACGCAGTGTATTTTATATTTTTTGTGTTGTTACTGAAATATAATTAAATGATGTGTCTTCTCAACTGTACAACACGTTAGGAAGGCGTTTTTTCTTGGGTTTCTCTAAATTCGATATGTTTTTGTTATTGTTGTTGTAACACGATAAAAACTTACAACAGTTTATTATATTTTATTCCCGATATTATTTTCAATGTAGTTACTTAATTTAGTTCATAATTAACCAGTAATCCACACAATTGTTAGCAAAAAGAAGTGGTATTTTATGCATGTTTCATTTAATATGAATTTTCTTTCGTAGAAAAACAAAACAATAAAACAAAATTACTCGGGGCATCGAAATGCGCATATGCTAAGAAAAAAGGTGCAATCTAGCCAAAAGTTTTTTTATTAGGCACATAATAATATTATGATACCTTAAAAACCTAAAAGATGGAAATGAACGATCTCACTTGATATTAAAAATTTGGCTACATAAGTAGATTTATTAAGTAACATGCCTCATTTCTTGTATTATTTCACATCTGCTTACTTATTGCATTAGCAAGATTAATAGTTTTAGCCTTTAAAAATAGCAAAAGTTAATATAGATAACTTACTTATAATGAACGCAACATGAAATACTTAACATCACCCTAATATTGCAACATTGGCAGGTAATTCCCCAAAGCTGATGAAAACAAGTTTAAATACCAGTTACCAATTTAATCTGAGCGAATGTGTTTTTGGAATTACTCAATGTTTAGTTTAAATGTTTTCTGTTTACTGATTTTCCGTGATCAATTGAATTAAAAACGTAACTAAATGGTATTAAAATACAAGATTGTTCTGCTCTGCCTTACTTTTCATTAGTGTTTGCTTGTTTGCGAAGGGTAATTTAGCGCGAAAAATGCATGTTTTCCATTCCAAATGAACACCCAAAAATTGTAAACAGACAAACGTTAAATTCCATACATGGCTGTCGTTAGACTGCATCACATTTTTATCGGAATTGTTTACAAAATGTCGAGACGCTTTTGTCTCGAACATTATTGATACTACCGACGATAGAACTTTTTTTTTTGTTTCGTTGCAAATTGCAATACTTGAAAGAACTATAATATTAATAGAAGTAAATGTAACCATTAAACAGTAATTTCTAGATG
This sequence comes from Papilio ambrax, assembly GCA_018231605.1. NCBI lineage: Eukaryota > Metazoa > Arthropoda > Insecta > Lepidoptera > Papilionidae > Papilio > Papilio ambrax. The sequence goes on from DVQG01000305.1 coordinate 8,650, forward strand.
TTTTTGTAGTTATTAGCAAAGTATTCCGCAGTAGTAGTTGCAGGAGGCTAATGGCTCTGTATCTTTGCGTCAATCCAATATCAAATTTCCGTTTGTGAATTTACGTCGACTCATGTCTGTTGTTGGTTTCCGCTCCGCCGCATCTTCTCACGTGGCAGTAATTGTGGGAATTAACGTATACCGTAAAATATAAGGTTATCTATAAGTAACTGATTAATTTTGGATGAAAGAATTAAGAGAAACTCATCCATAGCTTATATACTTTAAATTCCACAATCACAAAGGTACAAAGCTGCACTTTGCCCTTTTATTACTTTAAAGCACGATCGTTCAGGGCATACAGCTGATGGTCAATGATATGCCTCCCACTAAACTGTGGAACTGTTTAGGATCTTGCAACGAAAAAAACCCACACACCAAAGACCATTTTAGGGCTAAACTTGCGTAAGATCGCATGCAATTTTATGTTTTGCGTCAAATCACAACCGGATTTGGTCAGCATAATTTTAGCTTGACCCTCTATAGATTCTTGTGAATGTCAAATCGAAGATGTGTCTGCACAACTTGTTTCACAAGTCGCTGGTTACCCGAATAGCATCAGGTTTTAAATGCGTTAAACAAATATATGAAACTGGTTTGTCTAATCTACCTATGTTCCTTGTTTGTAAATAAATTACAGACGTTTTCCTTAATGTGATTTCCTTGATTAACTAACATTACCTAGCGACAGGTAAATGATAGTAAATCAGATACACAAACATTAAATATCTCAAATAATGTTAAGTTAATCTTAGTTATTAGATATTGGCGAAAGCTTTAAATTAATAACATAACATGAACATGAACCTATCTTTAGGAATTTAGAATCTTAAAAGTGTGTGTACCTTTCATATTTATTTCAGACCCAATTAATATATTACTTGATAATGAAAATAGGAAGTTATGCAAATAGTTTTTGTTTATTATTACTTAAAACAAAATAGTTTATCAAATATTTGGGTCAGACAGAAGAAATCAAAGGTCAAAAGAGATTAAAATCCCACTATACAAATAGGTATATTTCGTCCAACCGACTACAATTTGAGTTACATAAATAAACAATACGACAAAGAGAGACACAGCTTTGAAAAAGGATGACCATTTGAAAACTAGGACGATACTAAGACTATGATTGAAAGTTTATCATAATCGTAAAGTAGTTATTTATATGCAGGTAAAATTGTTTTAAAAGTATAAAATGGTACAATATTCACATAAATAGTATAAATCTCTTTTTGGCTAGTTTTTCGTAAACAAAAAAAGAACCCAAGGGAATTCCATTCTCTCATAAGTGTAGAGTTTATTTAATTATCAAAAATTTATGATACTATCATGAAGACTTTTTTGTTCGTATGTTTATGCACTTGTTCAATACTTTTGCATTATTTTTTCAATTATTTTCGAAAATTGACAAAATTATGAACTATTTATTCTTTTTTTTCTGCTGGCAACATTAAACGTGCCCTAATGTCATTTGTGATAGACAATGACAGGTGACATTGACAACAGTGAACATCAATGTGTTACACACGTGTTGAATTTAATAACATTAAATCATTTCTTTTGTCGTTAACTTTTCTCAAATGGCAGTTATTCAACGTATAAAGTAATATTTGTTATATTCATTAGATTTTAAAATGTTACTAATGTAATTGATTTAATTTTCAACGTAACTTTCAGGAAACCTACAACGCGCAAAGGCAAAAAAGTTTTACTTGCCAGAGAACCAAAGCCTGTTGAAGGACCTAAGCAATGTATTTTTCTACAAGGCCGTAATCCATCTGACAGAACAAGGAAACTATTAAAAGATGTGTATGATTTGAAAAAGCCAGACGCCGCATTTTTAAGCCGGAAAAATGACTTCGTACCCTTCGAAGATGCTAGCCTTATTGAGAAGTGAGTTGTCTTTTGTATTAGAAATATCTCATTTTGTTGAACATTTTTTTTCTTTTGAGACTAAATAGCGACGCATTAATTTTATCGAAAAATTTGGCTCATTGTATATCTCCACAATGTTTAAAATGTTGTTTAATTAAATTACAGGTTGTGTTACAAAAAAGAAGCGGCTTTGTTTGGTGTTGGATCACATAGCAAGAAGCGCCCACATAACATAATACTTGGAAGAACATTTAACTATGGTATTTTAGATATGATAGAACTGGGGGCTGATAAGTTCAAAGCCATGTCTGAGTTTCGTAATATGAAAGTGCTAGCTGGACTAAAGCCCTGCTTGATTTTCAACGGTCCAGCGTGGGAATTGAATCAGGATTTAAAAAGATTAAAATCATTGTTTATTGACTTTTTTCACAGAGAAAAGGTGTGTATTAGTTTAATTTATTTGTGCAATGAATTAATTGTCATATGTAATAAATTTCAAGTAAATCTATTTTATCTGCTACAACTATATTTCTGTTCTGTAATTTCGTTGTAAAGTCAAAGGGAAATACAGAATATGTTAATAAATTAATGAAATCCATGTTGAATTAAATGCAAGCATCTATCTTTTTTATTTATGGGACATGTTTTGTTAAATTAAATTTTTATTAACATTTGCATATTGAACTTTTAAATTTTAAAATGTTTATAACTATTTTTCAGGTAGAAAGTATAAGACTGCAAGGGCTGGAGCATGCTTTAAGTTTTACTGCCACTGATAATGGTTCAATTTATTTGAGATCATACAAAATCCTCCTAAAGAAAAGTGGTCAGAGAACACCTAGAATTGAACTGGAGGAAATAGGTAATACCAAGGTTTTATGTAAAATAATGTGTTTTGGTACAATTACATTACTATCTACATATATCAAAAATTGCAATTACCTTAACTAAACACTATGGTACTCATTGGTATCACCGGCCAGTTGTCTAGGTTAAGTCTAATTGTGCCAACATGACGGGTTCGAGACCCGTGGCACAACCTATCCCTAGACTATGCATGCATCGGGATATTAAAAACAAGGGCAGTATAGTGGACATAGTTACCTAGACATTTCTTCCACAAACCTCTCCACAGGCCCCATGCTCTACCGTATTGGAGATGGTATTTAATGTACCCACTAGTGCGGGGGAATAAAAATAATCCGGTTACCTGCGTTGACCCTAGCTGAAAAATTTTAACTATATGTTCCCTGCTGAATGTGGCGAACCTGTATAATATGTGCCGAACACAAGGCGTGATGTCAGCAACCATTACTATTACTATGCCAATGATGGTTTAATCTTTACCAAATACAGAATTCTAACACTAAATATTGTTATAGGTCCTTCGATAGACTTTAAATTGAGACGAACTAAGTTGGCGTCAGATGATCTTTATAAGGAATCCTGTAAGATACCTCGTGAAGTGAAACCACTCACCAAGAAGAATATATCGAAGGATGCGTTTGGTACAAAGTTAGGTCGCATACACATGATGAAGCAAGACGTCGCGCGACTGCAGACACGTAAAATGAAAGGTCTTAAGAAAACACCAGAAGAAAAGAAGCAAATGTTACGTAAGAAAAAGTTAGCAAGAAAGCAGACTACAGCTTAATAAATGATATTTAATGAATATGTTGTTTAATTTCTTACAATGTGAATGTACATATTTAATACTTTTAGTATGGTGTGTAGGTCACCTATGAACAGTCATAATACCTCTCAGATACCTGTTAGTAAACAGAATATGTCCTGTACATTGTAATGTAGATGTTTGAAATACTTTTTAAGTAAGATTTCTGTCTGCATAGACATTTTTTAATGTAAGAATGCCAAAGTTAAATTGAGTGCAGTATTGGCAAACTAAAAAGTATTCGTCGGTCAGAGCAATAATAACTTGGGAGTTTGGTGATATCAAAGTATAATAAAATACTATTGTTCAAAATTGTCTGCCTAACAAAATGGAGTAAAAAAATATAGATTTTATAAAAACCTAAATATCAATTATTAAAGAACGCATTCAAAAAGGATTCATGAGAAATAGTATTTACTATCTGCGAGATTATTAAATAATATTGGCTGGTCCATGGATTTTCCATTTTTAAATTAATTCATTACGCTAATACATACATTTCGTAAACCGACAAAACCCAGGGATATTTTTAAAAAAAGTATTGAGGAAAAACCATACGTGTGCGATGGAAAGACGCGAGTCTTGAATATTTAATGAAGTACAAATACGTATTATGCTAATGTTAACGATAAGCAGCATCTTTATATTAATATTTGATATTTATTTGGTCAGAATAACATTGAACTTGAACCAATAAAATTGGATTAAGTAAATTGTCTTTTTACATAAAATATTTATATTTTACTAAAATAGTTTACTAAACTTATAACCATTCCCGAACCAAGGTTCAATCTTTAGCTGGGATATGGTTCAAGATATTAATCTAATGGAAGGATTCGAACCCATGACCGCGAAGTCTGTGCTCTCAACCATTAGGCTTTTGGCGTTTCTAATTATAGCGCTTATGTTTCAATGTATATAATATGTGTTAGCTATCTCCACTATGTATTTCACTCGTCTTTTTGAAATGCTATCTTTTCCCTGTTAGGTCGCTACCCTTTGTTGTGAAAAGATACAGGTAAACCTTCCGGTCGTTTGTTTTGTAAATTAAGGACTAAATACACGGACTCTTTCAAACCGTTGGCATCGACAACAGACAACAAGAAGACTAGATTATACTTTAAAAGTAAACAATAACTTGTTACGTTGATGTCATGATTGAATAGTTCTGCGATATCCCATGACATTTCTATTCAAGGCAGGGTATCGTATCGATTTTGTGTATTTTATTACAATCTATTAATATAATAGTCTACAAGGATGCTAGGTTAGGTTGCATGTATTTTTATTTTTACATTACAATTGCCGTTGTACAAATTAAAAGGGTCTTAGATTTGTACTTTCTAATCCTTGGGTACATAAGGAAATCCGGCAGCGGCTCTAAATTGAATATTTGTGAACATAATATCGACGACCTCTTTGTACCGAATTGAGCGGTTCTAAATTATGACGCAACATAAGTATACAACAAATAAGAATTTAAACCCTTGAAGTAGAAGGGTAGGCAGAGTTTACGGGTGTGCGTCACCCACTGATGTAAGAGAAGGAAAAATACCAATTTCTCTTAATAAATAGTCCGATCATTTACGTGGTTTTCCCGATTATATTGATAATAGTTTCTTTAAATAACGAATGAAACAATGAAGTTTCTCGTGCCTTAGTTAAGAGAAACATAAATACCAAATTGTATTATAGTTAATCTTTAAATCCATTTTTATCCTTCCTTGTGCATCGTAATGGAAAAACCGTGCAAGCAAGCAGATGTCTCGTGCGGGAAAGTTGTGTATAAATTACGAGTTGTTATACCACATTATAAAATGTAGCTAGTCTAGTTCATTGACCTGTCGTTACATTCTACGAGTATGAGCATCGACTTTGGGATACAGTTAATTTCAAACTATTAGATGAACTAATTTACAACGAATATTTGAAGTATCACTCCTTTAGTATTTATCAGTCACAAATTTTTATTACGGCTAAAAGTAGTCACGACTCTATCTATGGGCCACTGTTTATAAGTACAAATGTTTTCTTTAATTGAAAAAGTGTGTAAGTAAATAAAAACATTTATAAACAAACACAAGGAAGTCATTTAATGCCGCAGCAAATCATAATAAGGTATTAAATTTATAAAATCTTGAACATCTGTAAGAATAAAGGGTTGCCAGACACCAGCAAGCTAATAAGTAATTTCAATTATTTGTAAAGGCCAATGAACGAACTCACTATACAATGTGTAAGTTGACACAATTTCATATTATTTATTTGTTTTAAAATTTAACATGCGCAGATGTTGTGTAGGTAATTATTTTTTTATTTTATACCGTGAATGACTTACGTTTTGATTGAATGTCTATGGACCTGTCTCACCAAATTGTAAATTGTTTGATAACAATCCAACGTGTAACTGTCCAATCCCTTATCTGACAGTGACGCCATTTTTAGCTATTTGAGCCTCTATCAGCCAGTGGTGGGACAGGCCCTAAATTATGTAAACAAAGCCAAACATGGCAGCCAATACGACATGTAAGTTATTAGTTATTTTGTGAGCACTGAACATTTTAAGTGAAAGTGAAGAAATTAATATTACATTGGTGGTTAGTATTGCATTGGTATGTGTGGAAAAGTGTTTCGCTAGAATTTGTTTTCAAGCTTTAGCGTAAATTGTAGTTTGTTTATGGCTAAGGGTTAAAAATTGCAATCAAATATAGTTGATTAGAGACAAAAAAATGTGTGCTGTAGAAAAGTGATGAGAAAATTGACAATTTAAGAGAAAAATATGGAAAGGAATATAAAGTTGCATTTTTTATGACGAAGAAAAAATTTTCTTTGTAAATGGTTACATTCATAAAGATAGTTGCTTTGATTTAATTCAGTTTTGAACACCGAAGCAAAGATGCTGTATAGTTTCTATAGTACTATAATATAAACGGTGTTCTCGGAAAGAGGTTTGTCCCCGACAGCTTACCAATGACGCGACAAGCGTTTACCTTAACATATTCCTTGCGAAATGCGTCAATGCTGTGCGAAAAAAATTATTTTAGTATTTTAAATCTATTGAAGATTTATCATGTGGACAATGTATGTGAAAGAAGTCAAACAAAATTAAGAAGACAGGAAGACTAAAGAAAGTAGGGTTGGCATGGGCGTCGCCTGACTGAGGAAGATTAGGTTGTGGCATTTGGAAAATATAGTTCCTATTTTTATCAAATTTTAGAGGCTTTTGGAATTAATAATGTTATGTGGTCGAACAAACGTAAAATTTTATTAGTTGACACCGTTCGGTTCTGCACAAGGACATTTTATGGCTGTATGAAGCTTTAACGTTTCTAAATCGTTTAGTAAGTATTTATTTCATGTAAAACCATAATTTATTGACATTTAAAAGTTAACTTTACATTTAATTATTATTTTAATATTCAAAATTATTTTCTTAATGATTTTATACATTTTTCCTAAGATTATAAATAAAATAATAAATTACTAACTGTTTACTTAGTTTCATAACTTCAATTTGCATTACACTTAGATACCTAATGGATTCCTCGTTATAAATACTTTGATTGAAGCAATTACACCTATTAATTGATAGGTGTAATTTACAACTACACAGTTGAAACTATTTGTTATCTAAACAACGGTTCAATAAGCTAAAATAAAACAAAACACGCAACTCAAAGTATCCTAACTCTAAATTAATTTCTCTATATTTGTATTTTTGACCGACTTCCCAAAAGAAGGAGGTACTCAATTCGTCTGTA
>DVQG01000306.1:0-15987 GCA_018231605.1 Papilio ambrax
TTAAATTAATTAATTTATAACATACAGGGTATGTTATAAATTAAATATATAATTTTTACAATAAATTTCACGAAACCTCAAAAAAATCTATAACTACAAGTTCTTCGTTCAACAAATTATAGAATACAGTTTAAAATTTCGTATGAACGCAAGACCTTTGATCGTAACTGAATTTAAATAAATAAAGTATTCATTGAACAATGTTTCTTTTCAATTTGAGCAGTAATAACATTCTGCGCTTGGATGAAAAAGTCTTAAAAATTTAATCTGGAATCCTCGTCAGCGACTGGCTACATAATAAAATATGTCTACGAATTGTAGTGAGACGTTGATTTAACCTCCAGACGCCTGAAAGACGAACTAGTAACTTTTTAGGATATCTCGTTATTGCACGCCTAACGTAATGTTACATAATTATACCATTATGTTATTGATATGCCCTTCTACGTAAAGAATTCATATCTAATGTGATATCTAGTTTATTCGTGTTACAGTTTGTTGATGTATTGATGTGCAATTGTCGGATGTTATTATGATATCAAAGCGAGGGACGAGAGGGTCACGCGTGCGACGTGCGCGTGTCAGCGCAAGGACGGCAGGTCACCGTCACCATCACCAACGGCCTCGTGTCAGCCGCACGGCTCCTGCCGTCAACCGACACCTCCACTGGCCACACGTACATTGCAGGACGTTTTTATTGCTTTTTGTCCGTCTGCCGTACAGCATATAAGTGCAAATATTGTAAACAGCGTCAGCAGAGAATAGATGAATCATGAATGATGCAATAAAGATATTCTTATTATTATTATTGTCCTATTCTATAAATATTCTATTTTAACTCCAAAATTAACAACACCTAATAAACTCGTCACTGGATTACGGTCATTAAGTTAAAACATAATGTGAATGCAATTTGTTCCATAGTGAAATAGCACATAAAGCATGGCCATTATGGCGAAAAGGTTAGTCATTATAATTATAACAAACAAACATTCAAATTCCTTAAAACACTATTTTATCAATAAAAAATTTGAATCATAACATTTTTCCAACCATCTAAAGTTTTTAGTATTCCGTATTGAATAAACCAATGTTAAAATTATTAAAACCTCTTAGTACTTGGTCACGTTGGAGACATGGATGTCCTTTTTTTATAACACCGAACAACCTTTCCGTCCGCCATATTTGTAATTATAATTTGCTGACAAAACATATCTCTACATTTAGCTCGAAACCTTTGCTCGTTATATGACTGTGCAAGTTTTTAATTATTAAAGGATGAATACAAAATGTTTATGTATAACATAAAATGTAATTTGCATTTTACATATGACAATAAGTAACGAAAATACTTAAAATGTACTCGAGTTAATGTATGAAATTTGTATTGCCGTAATATTTTAGTACAGTGCATTAACCGTACCATAACCAATGGTAGTGTTAGGAGAATTTACTAGATAATTAGAAGATATGAATACAGAACGAAGAGAGAAGAATGTCTTCATAAAATCTGCACAAATATTACAAAATCAATTCGTCACAGTCAACAACCAGTAAAAAATTAAAAAACAATAATGTATGATCTGAATGACCAGCTTTGCATGGTCTTTTTAAATGACGTTTGGATCACCAATGAGTCAGTGATGTGGAGGACGCGTCAAGGTGTCAGACGTTTACAAAGTCAAAGGACCCCAACGCTTTGTCTTTACCCACCTGATTACCTGCCGCCAATTGTAAAAGGTTTTTATTCAGTACATTTAAATTTTATTGCTCGAGCGAAACGAAGAAAAGAAAATTGCATACGGGCGCTGATTTCAGAATACATAAGTAATGTGTATAAATTATTTAACAAAAACTTATCAGGTTTAGATATAAATTTAAACAAAAATATATGTAAAAGTAGGTGTTCCCGAGGGGCTTTATTCGCGTGAATTTATAAAAAACTATATTTTATTGTTTACATTTGTCAAATACTCGATTGTACATGTCAAAATTGCCCATACCATAATAATCTTGCTTCCTTAATGTTGGCAGTGTGTTGTTTATGCTTGCTTTTCCACATGAAGGTCTTTTTTCAATTTAATTACCCCTTAGTATAATAGCGTGAAAATATGTAGCGTGTCGTAAATGTAGGGCTTTTTAATAAAAATAGAATGATTCAAAAATATGGTGTGATTGCTGACATCCTACTCCATGAAGCAGTGTGTGTTTACTCTTTATTATTATATTAGTAGTAGTAGTGTAGATTATAGATTAGGAAACCTTTATTACATCTAACTTCATAGAATGTGTAGTCTTGTGTATTACTACCTAGCCGCGACGTTGTCTCCGCAAAATTAAAGAAAAAGTAAGGAATTCTTAAGTCACTAACTACATATATGAGAAATCCTTCATGCCTCTAATTATCTTCGCACAACTAAGGAACTAATTAAGTACACAAAAGTTCTTTTTATAAACATACTTGTGCCATTCGTTAACCTCTAATCGACAAAAAAATGCGTTATATTTTCTTCAAACACAAAACCTATTGTTTAAAAATAATTAGTGTATTTTAATTCAATTCACATAATTGAAATTTCTGATATTCATATATGCCTATTGTTAATATTCTTTTTCCCTCTATTTCTATAATATTTGTTTTATTATAGTTAGTAAGTTTTAAACCAAAATGCAACTTCGAAAACCAACAAGAACTTAAAGAGATTTACTAGTCTGATATTAACCCTCTGCAAATGAAACTCAAAAGGTCAGTTGATCCTATTATCTAAAACTAAACATTATTACAGAAGCACAAAAAATAATTATAAAGGAATGAATATATTTTTATCGTAGTCGATTACATTTTTAAACGTAAAGTAAATTTTAATCGTAGGGCAAGTTGAGCATTGTATAGCAGATTTGTATTTATGACATTCACGAGACCGGTCAAATGCTTTATAAATGTAAAGTTATTCGTTTTAATAACAACAATAAATATTAATGTATTATAATATCGAACCTTTTTAATGTGATCTGAATGACCACAAAAACCGCATCAAAATCAAAATTCATTTATTACAAAGTCTTTACCGAATGCACAAATTGGACTTGACAACTAACTTTTTCCTCTTATTTTTATGTCTGATATACCTATTACAATTCTACATGACTTTTATATTAACAATAGCTTTATATTACCAGTCAATCGACGGGTGTAAAGTTCCAGTAGCCATTTACCTTCGTTATATTAGTTATTAATGAGGCCAGGATAGCCGTAGTGTTAAGGTCTTAGCTCATCTAGCAGCTTATTCGCGATCTTTTTGGACGAACGATGATAAAACTTAGATGCTAATTTATTACTGAAAACTGTACAATCTAAATGCATTCATCAAGTTTTCTTAACAAATATTGGGTGTTCCATTAATCGCTGATGGCGGGAGACCATGAGCAACGAACAAGTGACCGTCGAGGTTGTAATGTCAGATAAGCCCCGTCCTTTAACCGACGACTGGCCGCTTTCACCGCAGCTTCACGCAAGGCTGCCCAAACAGGACTTTCATCTTATCGACCCACCGCAGGATTTCCTCGTTATTTCCTTCGTATTCCCTGGTTTGTATAAAAACTTTTGTTTAAAGCTTTCAGCCTTTAAAAAAATGAACATTATTTTGTAGAAGAATGTGTGTGACATTTATTTAACCTACCTAGGAATCTAGTTTATATTTTACATTAAGCTTTCCCGCTTTTTCTTCCGTCTTACTGAGGAGGGTAATGATGCAGGCGTATTTTTTTATGTATGTGGGTTTAGCCTCATGTAGCTTAAATGATTTAAAAGATATTGACGAGTGAAATGTCATTCTATAAGCTTTCTTCTAAGTACAATATTATTTTATATTTCTTATAAAGTTATAAAAATTTAATGCCACGATATTTTGTCGCAGATTTAACACAATGTATCGCACCCAATATGCAAAAGTGACCGGTGAATGGAAAAAATTTGTGTTTAACAAAATCGGTGGCAACGTCCAGTTAAGGCAGAGCGGGACGCCGGAGGTCGGAGGGAGAGAGCATTGCACAGCGGTGCAGCAAATGCAATGCTCCTCCCCCGCACGACCCTCCCCTTGCCCCGCGTGTGTTACATCAATTTACTCTTCTCGAATAATCCGTACATTGACATCGCGAATGCGCCCGTAATCTTAAGTTAGTACCAACTTGGTGCATTGCACTCATTTACAATGCGACGTGATACACCAAGAGTATTGCTTGCTATTTCATAAGTATTGTAGCAAATGATGTGCGTATGTTGAATAATTTATCTATTTCTTCATGTAACAAAGTTAAACGCGATGTAATTCAACTTGTTTTTATCGGATTATCACAAGAAGATATCCATTTTAATCTTACCATAACAAGCATTTCAGTAGTTGCAATAAAAACCTTAAGGATATCAATACAAATACAAATATTTTATTGGTAAGAGAATTACAAGACGTTATGTTGAAAAAAATAAAAATCTTTACAGATATTCTAATTAAAAATTGTGTACATAAAATAATCTAGACTAAAACAAACAAGCAATATAGATCAGACCTTTGTCTTTCATTACTCTTTGATCATAATCCCTATATGATCAGACTTAACCACTATCATGTACGATATCTCTACTTATCTGATAGTAATAAATCACGTATCTTAATTATAATTGTGGTACTTAAATATGCATTAAATAACGGGGAAATACCTAGTCCAGTTTACGTTGATTTTATAAAATAGCTTGTCATGATACATAGTTTAATATGACTTACAGAAAAACAAACAAAATACAATTTAAGAAAAACGAAACGAGTTTTTAAAAAAAGCAAAGAAAAGTGGGATAATATAACGCTAATGGTAGTAAATATGTCTATTAGTATATAACTAACGGAAATAAAATGACTAATACTTGTTCTGTAATAGATCAAATTTTGTGTACAAGAAGGAATCATTTAAATAGGTATGACCTAAATATTTGCATAAGAAATAAAATACAGCCTATATATTACAAAGTTCGTGTCACACTTTGGAAATACAATCTCATAACTGTTCTCAAATTCAGTGCACGTTAACGACGTCTACGTTTTTGCGTAATCGTAGAAGGGCGCGTAGCGAACCGGGCCGGGGCCGGGGCCGGGCCGCGCAGCGGTGTCGGGGGTCAGAGGGGGCGGGGGCGCGGCGGCGGTGTGGAGTCTATTTCGGCGGCCTTTCCTGAAGAGCCTTCAGCCGACGCGAGCGACGCGACGGCCCGTCTAGACGTCTGGCATCTACCACGTGTCGTAACACTAAGCTGCCTTATTAAATTCCTTTGCTCTTAGCAATTTACTTTTTAACCGACTTTGATTTTTATGCATTACATACCACAAAACAATGAAAGGTTATTATTTAAAATTTTTGTAATTGTATCATTCTTTAATATTAGAGAGAAGACGTATTTTAAACTGTTATTAAGTTAATTTGATTTGAAAAAGTATAGTTTTTTCACAATAACTAAACAATAAAGTAAAGAATTATATAACCTTTATTTCCAACAACAATAGAATACGAATTTGGCGAAAGTAAATCGTTGGTCTCGCACCGTAGCCGACGTTACGGTACGATGTTTGCGGTGACGCACGGACAAATCCGTGTCGAGACAAGGTCGGCGCGAGGGCGCGGGCCTAGTTCGCGTATCGGTATACCTAACACCCTTTTTCCACAAGCGCGACTGGCATTTCTGTAAGTAGGGGGTATTGGAAAGTAAAAAATGCGAATTGATGTTGGTATTCTGCTTCTACATAGTTTATCAATTAATTTTTTTTACGAATGATAAATGCAATAAGTGCATATTGTAATCATCGCGTATTCCCTATCAACAACTAGTTAGGTGTGTAGTTATGAAAAATTTATCTAAATTTCTTTTTTATTAGATCAAAGAATAAATAACATTTTTACTGGTGATTTGAAGGAGGGCGAGGATAGCTTTTTGTTTGAACGTAGAGTGGTAAAAATAGATCCAAATTTTCCAATTCATTGGTCGCAACTGTCATACAAATTTCAGTCGTACGTACAGTCGTGCAGTAACACGTTTAGTAGAAAAGTGATGTTAGTATGAGACCGCCGCCGACGCTGTTAACAATTGCAGACGGAGCGTGACTCAACCCCGGCTCAGCGTGTTTACCTGCACGGCGCGGCGCGGCGCAGCGCAGCAAACAGAAAACAAGCTGCACAGGCGCACGCAGTTAGGCATGTAGACACGAAAGTTTTAAAAAATTATCTACGCACACATTACTGTCGCCAAAATAGACACATTCGTAATATTACCGACATATGTAAGTTTTGTAGTTTATTTATTGTAATTATAAGTTCTTACCAACTACATAAAACACCGATATTTAAATACGTTAAATTTTTTACATGTTTTTTTATAGCTTACTATATTTATAACTAGCTTTAGCTTCGAACTTTTTATTAAAATTTTAATAGCCTTATAAAAATGACACCTATGTTACTTCGTGATAATAGCTTTTTAAAGGCAAAACATTTTTTGAAATTGGTATTGTAGTTTTTGAGTTCCGTTCCATGCAAATCTTTCATCTTTATATAGTAAGTATAGATGACAATCATCGTTTAATCAAAATAGTATAATGACAGCGTATTGACACGTCCCAATTGATAACAACGCAACGAGAAGATCTAAACGTGTCCCATTTATTGCGCAAATTGGAGCAGGTCGGCCGTTACCACTCAGAGTTGGCGCAAACATTTGCCCAAACTGGCTAAAGTTGTCTGCACACCAACCGTATCGCCGCTATCTCCAGCTGATATCGCGACACTCCTCGACCGAGATAATCACCAACACTCAAGTATATCTGATAATTGGCTCGAGTGTTGAGTAACACAGTTAGTTTTTACACGTAACACTCCGGAGAAGTACATATATGGATCTTGTGACACTTTAACAATTTAATCACTAAAAAATCAAATGTACTTGCGTAAGCCCCTGTCCGGAAAAATTGTATCGTTATCAAGTTGAAATTTAATTACGTAGATTCTATGGGTTTGAAATAAAAACAAGAAATAACTCCAATTCAATTTAAAGTGTTTCATTCTTAATATCCTTAACTCATTGGGGGGCAAAGAATTAGGGACACTTGCATAAATCTGTTAAAACCAATAAAACACGACATTTACACAAAAAAAAAAATATGAAAAACATTCCAGCCCCAAATTTCTCTTTTCTATTTCATTCGTAGAACCTTAATTGGTATAAAAGTGAGCATTTTTTGAAACTGTGAACATAGATGTAAGCTCCATCGTGAAATAAAAAAAATCATCCCGTTTTATAAGAGCGAATTTTCTCTTTTTATTGAAATTTTCTGTTTCCTTTACACTTTTTCAGAATACAGTAACATTTTCAAATAATAAAAATAGTGAAAATTCGCTGTTTAAATTAGGAAGGCAATAATTTATGTGTTTTAGCCAATTTTAAGTTTAAATAAACTTACTAATGTTATACTCGTAAAACATAATTACTGATTATTAAAGTATCGCGTATCTATTATAATAAAAAAACATAAATGTTTAATAAATTCCGATTCCCCGTTGACTTAAGTCGTTAAATTAATTGACTGTGATTATTAAAAAGATTAGTATCGTCCATATAGCTATAAAATATTTTTTTATCCTGTGACAAATTGCATGGACGGTTAGGAACCCGTCCCCGTCAGGTTTTAGTGACTGCATCGCAATATTTATTACACAGAACCAAATGTAAGACGACTTAATTTGGGGTGCTCGACCCGATCATTTAAAAAAAATATAAAAAAAAAACCGTCTCGACTGCAATCAGTACTGATACGGAATGGGGGTCTTCGGTCGTCGCTCGTAAACATTTGCATCGTCTGCATCACATTTACTTGAATATGAAACATTTTATATCGCCTTCATTTATACTCCAAGGACAAAATATTTGTTTATTATAAAAAAAAGTTTTGTAAAATTTTATTAAGTTGCACCATAAAATAATCCGGATGACAGAGTAATTCAATATCGAAGAAAAAAGTTTATTGCAGATAATGGGCGTGACGTAGAAACATTTTCTGATGTATCCATATCACGCCCATTCAGTCTTCATCCTTTACCACATCCCAACTTACCCTTAGTACAGCTTGCCCTTATGCCGCACACGAGATTGACTACCATTGGTACAGATGTCTTTTTACATTATGTAAATAAATTGTCAAGCATCGCAATAATAGTCTCTCCGATGTGAAGTATTTTGTTATATGCTCATGAAGATCAAAATACTTAGTTATACGACTTTTGGTTTTGGTCGAACAGAAGACTACTCTTTTCCTGACTTGCCAAAGTCTCTAAACGATGCAAAACAACGCGAATCGAGGATCACCTCATTTTTGGAACTCAGTTAAAAAGGGCAAGTAACAACTAAATAGACGTAGAGTCATTTTAGAATTGAGCAGGAGGTTTTTTTAATACAAAATTATAAAATTTGTCAATAAAATTTCTACATGTTTTTTGTGAATCAAAACAGTCTAAATTTTTATTTTATAACATTCATAGACGTGTATAAAATGTTTAATAATACCGAGACAGAATCGATTAAAATGGATCCGGAAACTTAATGCTGCAGTCTTCGGATGCAAATATTTTACGTTTTTATCGATGAGAACAAGAAAAAAACTAGCAAAAAGCGAGTCTGTAGCGGAAGACCTTGAAACAATTGATTGTTGTTATTGTTAATATGTAGCTCGTGCATGTTTAAAGTTCATAGCAAACCTGTTGCTTGATTTTTGAAAGGTGTTGGTTTTAACGGTTTTCGTATAAACGTAGTTAAATGCAACAATTTTGTGACTGGATTCTTGATGAAATGTTCAAATTGTTAATACAAGAAAACAGGTTACTAATAAACTGTGCTAAGATAATAAATGTAAAAGTTAGTTCTGCACGTTTTAATACCGTGTCCGATCTGATTGAACACATTGTAGCAGATATAAGTTGTAATTATTACTAACTAACTGATAATTTAACTAACCTTAAATGGTATTTTTAATAGTATATCTTGACACCGAACTAATTATATTGTAACTTTGTTTCAGTATATACGTATACGAGAAACCTGAAAATCTTGATAACCAATACCCAAATTTGTCACTTGAACAACATTTTTAATTCATACAGGTTTTTAGCCTGCTATTACATTCATCTATAGCCCTTTAATCTCTTAAGTAGAGTAACCATATATTAATATAGATTTCTTTTATTTTAACTGATGTTTATTATTATTTTATATGTAAAGTAAATATAAAATGTACTAGGTCTTTCAACCCATAACAAAGATATTAGGAAAAAACTCATTACCCCTATTAAGTACAGAATATTTTACTTAATGGATATACATTTTTATGATGAATTGCTGTCGCTCTACCACTTTCCAGACCGATATGAAAAAGCCTACCCGTACGTGATATCCCAAAGTAGTAGAGTAACAAGGTTTTCAATGACTACTCGGATAATCCTAATTATAAGATAACACAATTTCCGCAACATTTTCTATTTATGTCTAATAATAAGAATTAAGCCATTTTTCAAATATTTAACTTATCTCGGCAATAATATTTTTTTTTCAAGAAATCAGTGAGTTACGTGGATCACCCGAGTTTAACAATTAATAATATACTAGCTTTTGACCTCAATCCCATCGGATGATAAGTGATGATGTGTTTTCACTCTCGTGTTAATTTTCCCTTTGCAAAGAAAATTAAGGTTTCTAATTGAATGGGCTAAATGTGCGATGCTGCCAGCCCACTGAAGCTTCTGCATGATTAAAATTAATGAAAATATAAAGCGTACTAAGCACAATTTAACAGCTTATGGTTACCTTACACAGAAGGTGCGTCAACTATCAGTCAATTGGCACGACAGCGCGTGGGGGCGCCGGGGCGCGGGGCAGGCGGGCGGGGACGGGTATTTCGGCGGCCTTCCTGAAGAGCCTTCAGGTGACGCGTCGGCCGTCTAGACGTCTGGCGCCTACCATATGTCGCATTACATGCTATTAATTTTTCGCGACTCGATTTGATCTTATTTTATGAAATTTAATCGCTACCATTGCCGAATTTTCTTACCTAATTTAGGTATGTTACGTGATTCCATTTAATACGTGCCTGCTAATAATTTATTAACTATATTTAAATTTTTCGTGTGTATCGATTTATAATTTGGCTCGATAAGATTATCGTAAAAGTAAATTTCGCATTATCCAGTAGGTGTTACGATCAGGTGTCTACAAGAAAATATGCCACAACTTGGTTGGAAACTATTTCAACTGCAAGGTTTTTGGATACGTTCTCTCCAAAGAATGTTACATAAAAAGGTACAACGACCGACCGCTTGGCTATCGAGCAAGGCCGGTGTTATGTCGAACAATATCTATTGATAGTATTTTAGTGTAGGCATTTTTCTCAGGCGGCGAAGCGTATCGTCTAGACGCGGAGGAAGCGGCCGACGGACACTCGCACGGATATTCTTTGAAAGGGCTCCTTTACTTTTTGTGAGCTGACGCCGACTACGATGACCCTATATGGAATCTTGACTGCAGTGTATTTGCGCGGAAAAATAGTAACAGACTATTCCACTGTCTGATGTGCAATAAATATTAGATCGTTTGATATTAAAAATTTGTCCAAAACACCCATTAACTAAATTAATTCGTGTTTGTCAAAGCTGTTGATCCAAATTTATGTTCTTCATTACAATTATTATAAACAAAGATCTATTATCAGCAGTTGACTTTTAGTAATTAGACTTTTATATTACTCTTAGTAACAACATGTTTTATCCAATAAACTTTATATAGTTATACTATACATAACAATAAGGGTGAACAACCAACGTTCTATTTATACCACCGAGTTTTTTATCCGCGTTCTCGATAATGCGTTGAATTCTAGTTGTTATTCTCCATGTCATCATTAGGCGAATTAATACGAATATCGTAATAGCTGTTAAGTTAAATTGTCCGCGAAATATAAACGCGCGCCGCGTCCAGTTTGCAACGTTAAGTTTATGTACGAAAATAAACGAGCGTTACAAAAATTGTTTCGAGATTTATGTGAAAACATGAGTATTTTTTGTGGCAACAAACATTCGCCATATTATAAAACTATGCTTTACCGAATTATAAACCGTAACCGACGGACGCAGAGGTGTGAAAAATATGTGACTATGTTATTTATTGCTTCGTTTTATTACTTTATAATATTGTTATTGGTACATAAGTTAAGTATGTCTATTTTTGTTTTATTGATGAAGAATTTATCTGATGCTAAGTGACACCCACGGCAGTAAGCGGGTCAGAGATAAATATGTCTATGTATCACATTAAGTAAGATTAATCCTGCTTTTTCTATGTTAAATTATGGATATTTACGTAGCTAAGGGTGCAGCCAATACAATGTCTTTCCTACTATTAATTGAGCTCGGCATACGCTTGCAACATTTATAGTGCACGCGCGGCCGTGCACAGAATACTCAATATTGTTACGTTGTTTGGGGTCTGCCTCTCGATAGGGGACTAAACATGGGATTGTTTAATTAGATGAGAGGGGGAGGGTCGGAATAAACTAATTAACCCTCCCTCGGGTCTCGTATACTAACTGTATATCCTGTAAACAAGGTTATTAAATCGATCGTAAATAATTAAAAAAAACTATATTTACTTGTAAGCCTCAACTGTTGGCGTAATCTAATTTAATAAAATCTGAGGAATTATATAAAATATATCATGATGTAAAATATTTCATACTGGTTTTTGTTCTATTGAAGACCTCGCTTTTTATTATTTTTTTTAGCATTAGAAAGCTGAAACAACGAGCATCAACAGCCAATATCACAATCAATAATCCTTAAAACGACTACGAACGAAGTAGAGATTTCTCCGAATCCATAAAATTCCATTTCCATTGTCTCAATAAATTAATGTACCTAAGCAGGATAAATGAAATGGTCGCAGCAGCCATGAGTCGCTACATTGCTTGGAAGCTAGATGAGATCTTACTTGAATACACCGGCCTCAATGTATAGGCGTAATCCACTTCAATGTTTTATAATAACAATTGTTATATTGTTTGTAATAATTTAATAGTTTGCAATATCGTAATTCTTTTTTTTTTTCTTGAATAAATATAATAAAGCCGGCTTGCTATGCATCATTATAACACGCGTACCTCTTTATTCTATGAAAGGCATTGAAGAAGTGAAAGGCCTACTGTATTTTGCTGTTTTACTATATAAATTCAGAAATACATATTTAGAAGTAGTTAACTACTTAATTGATATATACTTTTTATACGAATATCTATTTTTGTCAAAAACTTAAGAAATACCACTTTATGAAAGACAATTTTACAAAAATTAAACTTAAAATAGATAAAAAAGCATTTACATACAAAAAGTTGCGTCAAATGTCCAATTCGCATACATAAAATTTATAGATGCAACAAAACTGGACATTCTGTTATAATTTATACATGCGATGGTTAAATTTAGATTCCTTATCGCCAGACTGACCACACAATGTGCCAATTTAGTGTTTGACAATTCTGTCGTGTTTTATAACAAAAATAATATTTTTACTACAATCATACTAATATTATAAATGCGAAAGTTTAGACGGATGGATGGATGTTTGTTAGAGTTTGTAGCCTAAACGGCTTAACGGATTTGGATGAAATTTGGTATATAGTCTGGTAGAACACATATGTAGGTTACTCACTTTCGGTTTTTTTTTTTATTTCCACGCGGACGGAGTCGCGGGCGAAAGCTAGTAATTAATATTTTTTGCTTAATAGCTGAATCAATGTATTATTCATGTCGAATCCTAAGTAAAATCTGGTGTGATAATCTAGCTGAGCAATATTTTTGACACTTAAATAGATTAGGGTGTAGGAAAATTTACTTATCTCGAAGTAATCAGCAAGCAAACTGACAGAATAATTTTAAAATAATCTAATCGCGAGTACCTTCTTGAGATTTTATCGCTGCGTACAGATTTGCTGTTTAACTAATGTTAATATGGTATCAAAGATTTCCTGTTTTCTACCGGTAAAAAAAAACATTAGCACTTTCGATATATGGCTATAGGCTAGTGAATGATATTTCGACATAACTTACCCTAGATTACTTAGTATGTTATATAAATATGACCTAAATAAATACGAAAGGGAGTGAAGTTTTGAAGAACCTTGACATTATAAAAGTACGTTATTGCGTTTTATTTCAGCGTATTTTAAATGTATTGCGCAATACGTTCCCCATTTTCAATGGTTTGAATGCGGGTTGGGGGACTAGGCCACCTGGCGAAAGGTGCGCAGTTAGGAACCCTTCTGCACTTGTATGAATGGACGTGAGTATAGCTTGTTAACGTATTCAAGCCAGTGTTTATTACGCAATATATATTTTGTTGATTCAAATAGTTTTAAGTTAAGTACTTAGATATAGAGCTTCAAGAAACATACGTGTTCTTTTTATTAATCTTACTAGCTTTCGCCCGCGAATCCGTCCACATGGAATCTAAAAATAAACAAAAGTAGCCTATTTGTTCTTCCAGAATATGTTCTACATCTACGCTAAATTTTATCCAGACCCGGTCAGCGGTTTAGGTTACAAACTAACAAAGATCCATCCATTCATCCATCCATCTAAACTTTCGCATTAATAATATTAGTATGATTAAGTGCGGAAAGAAATCACTTAAGAATTAACCTGTCCTGAAAATGTTTCGTCTGATCTCTACCATGTTAGAGCAGGCGCACCTTTGACTAAACTATCGCGCAACTGTTGTGCGATTGTCGATTGTATCACAGCCAATTTACCTGTTTAGTTGCACAATTAAAAATCGAGTAGTGTGCGCACCTCCATATCAGCTCATAGTAATCGAAGCGCGACTAAACAGTTGTCCGATTGTTTAGTCCAAGGTTTGCGCGCTCTTACAGAAGTGCGCACATCATTAAATCAAGAGCTAAATTGCCCATTACCATATCCACAGGCGGATCATTAATAACTACCGCATCCGCCGACTGCACTCACATCTGTTTGATATGTCCCTTTTAATTTCATGTTTATGTCTTGTTAACTTTTTCTTTAATGACCAAACCACCTTGGACGTATTTGATAGCGTTTGTTTTACATACAGTGTTAAAGAAAAGATTCTATGATAGTTTTGTTCGTTATATTTTATAGCTAACTAGTTTTCGCCCGCGACTTCGTACGCGTGGTATTAAAAAAAAACAAAAGTGAGTAGCCTTTGTGAACACAAAGGCTACTCACTTTTGTTTTTTTTTTGGTAGAACTACCAGACTGTTATCTACATCTATACTAAATTTCATTGAAATCTGTTCAGCCGTTTAGGCTATAAACTCTAACAAACATCCATCCATCCATGCAAACTTTCGCATTTACAATACATGTAAGTTTGAAGTATGATTGTGTTACTAATGGAATCGCTTAAAGTGTGTTTAACCTCATGATTTTCGTACACAGGGCACTGGTTTAAAAGTTTAGAATTTGCTTTATTACTTAATCCTTCAAAATCAGAAGAAACAGAGATGTTTTATGCAGTTTTTCGTCAGTGGAAATGCACAGTAAAATATTCATATAAACAAAAAACTAACGATAAATTTGAACCTACGATATTAAATTTCGAGGCCTATACTCTATAGAAGTAAAAACATTACAGTTAGATTAAATATATTGAAAAATTATCAACCACCCTATTTATTCAGTAATAAAACAAATGTTAAACTATTAAACCACTGCCCAGTATAGCAAACAAACATGGAGTCCATTAAAACACAATTTACAAGCGTACTGTCAACTGAAGGGAATGTACAGTACAAACAAAATTAATGTTCACGCCATTTGTCATTTGAGAAGCCATGGAAAATATTACCTTGCTTTAAAGTCCATTATACCAAGATCCGTCTACTTCAACAAATCTTCAACTAACTGAAGCTCCTAACTATCTGGTTAAGTATCTCATAACATTATTGCCAAGTAAACTGGTGCGTTATTGCTGGCTCTTTCACTCACTTAAATATTGATAGTAAGAAAACAAGGGACGGATGATAAAAGAGGGTCGTGTGGCATATCATTATAACTTAAAATTACAGGAATGATGAAACGTGATCTATCTCTTTCTATTGAGTACATAAACTGGTTTGCTAAAACGGGACAGATGTAATGTAGACGTCTGTTTATTTTGTGTGTTTTTTTATGAAAATATTATTACGACCATTGAAGGGTTACATACGTGACTGTTTTTTTTAGTAAAATTTTACACATACCCGACTCGGTTAGTTATTTCAAATGTAAATGAGTTGAAAGTAAAGAAGACTTTGATATATTTTGTTACCATGTATTACTATCGGCAGGTTTTTAATCGTGTTTACAAGTAATCGTAAAGTCGGCAGTTTATATTATCTGATAAAATTTTTCACCACATTGAATAAAGGTATTTCAATATTGGAACATGCTTTAACATTGTTTAAGGATTTATTTTTAAATAAACGAAAATTGGATATGGTTTAAATTAAAAAAATTAAATACTTTATGAATTCGGTTAATGATTTCCACTGTTACGGGAAAACATTGTTATTAATACATTGAAAATAATGTCCAACATTTTGCAAACACGTTACCTTAACCTCATATCTTCTGTATCTATTCCTTAATTCCTATAATAACCATCTTCAGGGATGTAACAATGCAATGGGATAAATATAGGCATAGGTTATACACCTAGAGATAACAGAAACTTTCGGAGTAGACAATAAATACTTAATAATTAATCTACGTCATAAATAGATTCGTTATTCCGATAAATTACGTGTATTAAATATGAATGCATTCATTCTAAATCTTTATGCAAATCCAATCATAATCTCGATTACTCACCTTCCAACGCCATTCAATTTTTTTCTA
>DVQG01000307.1:0-15982 GCA_018231605.1 Papilio ambrax
AATCGTTACTAAATGTTTTCCTACTTTAATATGACAACTGAACGAACGTCCAGTTCCGTTGGATTGGTTTGTAGAGTGAACGTATAAATATGGAAAACAACCATGGAGACGTGTCATTCGTTGAGTAGTCGTTAGGAAGGCACTCTAAGTATCGGCAATTGATTATTTTAAAACGGATTGGTGATTAATGTTATGGAGTGAGTGAGTGGATAAATAATTGCAAGGATATTGTCATTTGAACTTTTGGCCATCCCCAAAAATCCTTATTTAAATCTTGCATCCTTTAAAAGAAAACAAAATGTTACACCACACCTTTACTGTTAATGACTTGATAGAAGACTACGTTACATGTAAGAACGTGTGATTTCCACTTTTATTTCTTTGCATCTATCAAGAAAATCAATACATGTATTTGCTTTTAATTTTTTTACAGTATTAAGAATGAAAACGATAATTCCTTAATGTATTATGGTGATTTATCATGAAACCTTGGCATTTCCATTCCACAATAAACACAAGCAGGTTGCTAAAGATACATACTGCTTGGTCAGATATTCTCGCTTGTTTTAGTACTATTGCCAAGGTCTTTGAGGCAATTATAATTTATGCTCTAGTAGTCAAGCGAAAAAGGAATTTTTAATTGAGGGCATAAAAATAGTAGCGGATGTTAGGAAAGTAAACAATTATTTATAGATACACTGTACACTGTTAGACAGGTAGATTAATTATGCAATTTATTCCTAATGTTATTTATGAAATCATTATTTTTATAAATTTTCGGACTAACTGACGTCTTACCTTTTTTCGGCAAAGAAACGCGAGGCTCAACTTTGTTGTATGGTGTAATGTATATCTATGACTAGCTTTTACCCGCGACTTCCTTTATCTTAAATTAAAAAACATAGCCGTGTTACTCAGCGATAACATAGCTTTGTAACGGTCAAAGAATTTCTGAAATCGGCGAAGTATAATAGTATTTCAGTTATTTCAATACATACAAAAATACAAATTTTTCCTCTGCATATTATAGTATAGGAAATATGCAAGAATTTTTCCGACGCTTACATATTCATTAACAACATAATTATCAAAGGCGCTGTGTAGAAAGCTTGAAGAGTGGTCACGTTTGTTGCGATACTTGTCAGACAATGCGACAAGTTTTGATGGCACGCTGTCACGATGCTATTTGACGAGTCATTGTACTATAAACAAACCAGCAACCAGTTTGCTGAGTCGCATTGACCTTGCACACCGCGAAAATATCCGAAATAAAAACGACCGCAAGCGAGCACCTCATTGACCACTTACCTAAGCGATCACTATTTAATAGTCGTGGGAGGTTTATAAAAGAACAAGAATTATGAAAAATGCATAAAACGTAATGAAATGTCAAAAATATTCATTTCGGTAAAAGGCTGTCCGCAATGAGACGTTTACATAGCTAATATTATTATGTATAATAATCATATACATGAAAATATACAATAATAATATTCAATTCAATCTATAACGAACATTCATAGCACAATGTAGCGGACTGAAAAACATTATTTATTAAAAGCAAACTGCCGTACGGAGGCTTTATGTACTTTCCCGACAATCGATAGGCACAGACGGCGGGCTTTTAAATATCGTGATACAGAGCAAGCAAAACCGGCGTTAGGATATAGTGATGCAATAAGCTGCACTACAGCTAATGCACAAGTCGTGTCCTTTAACTTGTCTACTTAATATGCGTGAGAACTAAAAATGCTGTTAAGTAGCGGTAGCACTAAATAGTTTGAATATTGAAAAATTAATGAAACGAAGTTCGATTCAGACAGTTATTTAAAAATAAATTAGAAAAAGAAACGAGTATTCTATCTATCTGGCTGGTAACGTTCCATTTATAAAAAGATATAAATATATAAGTAAAATAATTACACTTGCGAAGTATTTGTATGGATATCGCCTTACGTTAGTACGCAAAATATAAGTAAGTATGTAGTTTCAGGTCGATTTAACCGAAAAACCGTAAAGAATAAACACGAGCACGGTGCCAACAAATATTTTATGTCACGGTCAGGGGCGAGTATATTTTAACAACAAACCTTGTGGCAAACAAACGTGGAATTATACGTAACACGTATTCTTAAAGGAAAATAGGCAATAAATAACGAAGATCTTGGGACTCGGCGTTTGGGGTTTTAGGTCAACTAAACGACGTAGCTGGTAAGCATGTGCCGCGACAAAACATGTGACAAAGCATAGAAAACTACAAGAAACAAACATAAAAGCAAAACCTTATGTTTTATCACTATCAAATCACTTCTTTTTGGTATTTCAATACAATATATATATTCTTTTTCCTGTTTATTACTCTTTAAACAACGAAAGAAAAACACTACAAAACTGAATCCGGTACGGTAAAGAATTACAACTAACGTATGTAGTTATAGTATCTTGTTACTATACACGATCTTGTTAAGTGTACGGAGACCTCAATCGGCAATGTGGGCCTGCCATTGGCACATAAATGTTCAACAATCATTAGGAATTAGGATGACTTCACGTAGTCGTCATCACTAAACATAGAAATTGTTTAGGCGAATAGACTCGCATTGATTTTTTTTTTATGGATTGATCTCAATTCCTTAAGCTTATATTTTGTTTTTTGATTGATTGTAGTAACGTACATCATATCTCTTATTTACTATAATTTGGTAAATAAAAAGTATTTGCTTCTAAGAATTGACAATACAAAAGGTTCCCTTTTCTAGAAGCGTTTACTGTATTTTTCGTTCAGAGTCAATTAGGAGCTGCTCTCTAATTGCCAGACAAGCCGGACTCTATTATACGCGTGCCCACAACGATCTTTGACATGACTTTGTTTATAATAATAATACTGTTTTCGTAGATCTTACAATGTAATAACAATCTTGAAGATTTTATTCGAATAAAATGATCTTGGTAAAAATTCATACACATAAAACTCTACTCCCTTTGACCGTAATGATCAGTAACGACCTAACGACTAAGTAAACATAGCGACTTGTTAGTGATCTTGAATATTTGATATCAATTAACTTGACATTATTTCAGGTGCCAGGTACAAACCGCATTACCGCACAGATTACAATCTCGGGTCGTGGCGGGGAATTTGGGTCAAGTTTACTTATCTATAGGACAAGATTACTATTCTAAACATTTAAAATATCGAAAAAAGCCATATGATAAATGACATAAAACTACGGTCTATATTTCAAAGATTGTATAATTTATTAGTATGACCGCATACGTCATTACGATGGTATATTGCGGCGGTAATAGCTCGTAATGACAGGTCTTTACCGTAAGCCGGAGCTGCCGACTGACGCCGGACTTCGTATAGAATCAACTTAGGTACTATGTGCTTTTAGTAAGCATTACTCTTACGTAAGCAAATAACGCAATACTGCTCCGGTCTCAGTTACTTAATAAATATCGGTTTCTGAATTAGTTGTGTAGAATACCTATTGAAAAATTCGCCTATGAGACAGTACTTCTACGGGCTTATTATTATTTTATGTTAAGTAAAATACTGTTTTTTTTTTAATCATAACACCAACTTACATTCAAGACTTGTCCATACCTCATTCCGTAGTGGTCTAATTGGTCGATTACTTGTTGGTATTTCCACATGATTGCACTAGTTTTTGTTATGATCTCTATTCTGCAGCAAAGTATTAAAAACAGGTACTAAAATATTTACATTTATATAACACATAGGTATTCATAGTCGTAACACAAAAATCCTTGAATACGTAATGTGAGTTATACACATAGTCTTATTTACATTATGTATGTTTTACTGTCGCTGTTTTCATGTCACGATGTTAATATTAATTCTTGTATACAGAAGTATACCAAGGTAAGCCGGACAGTAACGGTCGAGATAGTTTTATGTGCACAATTTTGTTACAGGCGTTTCTTCATTGCAAGCTTAACTAACGTAGATGTTAACCCGATAAATCTAACATTACGCTGAGTAGGGCGTATTTAGACCATGAATACTAACGACGAGGAACTTTATAAATATTTTAACTACCTATATGAAAACAAAACCTTAATATCAAAATTTCCAAAGATCCACATTTCATGTCAGAAATCTATACTAATATTATAAACAGGAAAGATTCGTATTTTTAAATGTATTTGGATTCACGAAAAAACTACTGAGCCGAATTTAAAAATTCTTACACCATTAGAAAGGTAATTTATCTGTGAGTAACATAGACTATATTTTGTATTATTCTTAATTTCACGGGGGTGAAGTCGCGAGCAACAGCTAGTGTCTCATAAAGACGTATATCAAGTGGTATTAACGAAAGCACATCCGAGTTGAGTTGGGTGGAACAAGCAGATCCACATTCCAGTGGTAAGGAAGGCACCCAGCGATGGGAACCAGATCTCTCTCCAAATACGGCAGCAGTCGCGATACTAACGTACCCATCATTGTCAATAGTACTTCGAATCAAGAAATATATGCACTAGTGATCATAGAACAAGTATGGCAATCTTTAGGACGTGGTCGAGAACGCAGTAACGTTTTAAGCATAAACGTACGTTCTTTGAGACGAATTCGTAGTTATTTTTAAGCATATCCCATTGGGTTTAAAACTTCCATTAGATCGTTAACCTACATCTGACCCTCTTCCACTGAAATTCCTTTAAAGTTCTTAGACACAACGCTACAAATATTCAAAATAAACTATTCATGCTCGTATATCCTGCAAATCTGTCGATTAAAAATGACCGATGTTACGAGCGACATGGTGCGGGGTGTTTGTGTTTATCTTTGACTTAAAGTCCTAAGAAACTACGACAAGAATCTATGAAAATGAAGCCACATCGAGTAGAACTTGGTTGAGTTATGAAGTATAACGTTGCCGGTAATCTGGGAGACTGATACGGACGCTTAACTTAACTGTACATGACGGGAACCAGACGCAACTGCCAGACAGAAGGATTAATGTTTTACTTATTCTACACTTAATGAGTCCGTTATATTTTTAGAATAACCAGTCTACGCTGTCTATGTTTTACTTGTATTTCAGAAACGTTTTTTTGCGTCATACATTGTTTTGCGTAACTAAAATAACATCTTCGGTAGCTATAATTGTGTCACTATGGTTTGGTTTTTAATAGCACTGATAAATGTCCTTTTTATTTTTAAAAAGTCCTTACAGCTTACACTAAGCGTCCAGCAATTAATTATTATCAAAGTGTAATTGGATATTTTTTTACAATCGATGTAACAATCGATATTGCGAATGTCGCACTAGACGACTCTCGTAGTGTAAAGAATTTTAATGAGAAACAGTAGGCATTTATCTGATGTTAATGGACTATCCCTGATGATCGGATAGTTCAGTGACAGCGAGGTGGGCGCGAGGTGGGGGGGGACAGGTTGCAAACCGGTGCGCCTCGCCCCTGGTCCCGGCTAAATATGGCTACCTCCAACCCTCTCCGCACCGCAAATAACTCAGGTGACAAACGAGTACTGTCTGCGAATTTCATCGCTAAATTATTGCTAACATAAATATAAATGAACATTCCAGCTATATTTGTCGCACAATGGATGAGGTTTATATCTTGTTTATGGCAAAAAATAAAACCCAAAAGTCAACTAAACATAATTTAGTATTTTATGATGGAAAATGAACTATAAATGAAACCTTTTAGACCAGATCAGTCTGTCTTTTTCTTTCAATTCTAAATGAATGTAAAAGCACATCATACTCCTATAACATTACCGTTGCAGTTTACATTAAAAGAGCTTGGACTCTGCTCCGAAGAAAAAAAAACTTAACATTAAACTAACAAGCATTCCTGATCTGCTGAAATACAACACTACTCTATTGCATAGACTTGGTCTACATGTTTTTAAATTATGTTCTATTTTTCAATTTACATTTTTATTAAAAAAGAAAATTTAAGTAAGTGCTTAAATTAATAGTATAGTGAATATTTGCAAACATTTTTAAAATAAGGACATAAAGTGGTTTAGACTTTAAATTCAAAGTAGAGCCAATAATAATGCAATAAGAAACACAATGTAAATAATGTGTTGTTTATGTTATAAAATGCATATTTGATGATGTCATGGCAAAGGTTATCATTTAACCTTCAAAGATAGCTAAAAATATATTAAATATTGTGAAAAGTGCACGGTTTATTAGAATAGATTACATCTTCAGAATATTAACATTATCAGTTGAACATTAAATTATAGTGAAAAACTAAATTAAATAAATATTTACTTTAAATTGATATTCTGTACGTTTGATATGATTTAAGTAAAAAACACTCCGAAAAATATATAATAACTAACCGGGTACAGATACATAGAAGTGGTATTTCAGTTTAATTATAAATTAAAGTTGTTGCTAAGAAAAAGTAAACATTACCTTTAACGACATTTTGGCTATAATCGATTTTCTTCTTACAGCACGTGGACGTAAACAAACATGATTCAGATCAAATTTAATTTTGCACTGCAAAATAACTGACCGATATTTTATCGTTTGTGTTTATGACGTACAAAATAACATTACGTAACTGCACAGTTAATACACTTTGTATATAGCGGCACTTTTAACTCATATGAATCAGATATTCGATCTTTCGTATTCAGATTAGCAAGCAGCACACCATACACGTACTATACTCGGCTCCTCTCTTACGGCTATTAAATTTTTCCCTCGCTTCGCAGATTGCCTCGCTGATTTGACATTCGGAATCGGAAGTTGCCATAATATTGCCATTCTTTTAATGTTTAAATGAAAAATGTTTTTAATTTAAAATCGTCGTTTTCTACACAATATGTTATTCGTGTTATAAATAAAGTAATTAACTATTTAAAATCAGGAAGATTAAATACGTTGGACTTACGTGTCAGAACCTGAAAATTACTTGATAAGAAAAAGTGCCATCTAGCGTAAGTAATACGAAGTAACATACCAATGAACTAACTCTGCCGCCTATTGATGTTTTATTTAACGTATAGATGGCAGTATTTTACAACAGGTAATATTCTAGGATAAATTCAAATAAAAACAGAATTATATAGATTGTATTTAATTGTTTCTGTTAGTTGATGAAAAAATATTAAAGCGCTAATGTTATAAAATGGGCCGGTTGATTTGTTGGTTAAAGTTGATTATTAATACTTATTGGATTTCAGTTAAATTACAGGTGTCAAATTAATTTTTACTCTCTTCGTGTCCTGAAGTTGTTTTCATCAAATGTTTCTTGACAGCTTCGAGCGCAGTTTTCACATCGTATTTGTTGTGATGTGCGGACACGTAATGTGCTCGGAGTTCCGTGGCCATGTTGGTGTGGTATTTGCAATGAGGACATTCGTATAAATACAATCCCTCGTGGCGGCCGCTACGGAGGACATGTTTGCGAAGGTTTTCCTAAAAGTATTAAGTTTTACTTTGACTTTATCAAACATTAGGACATAACATGTTTCGAAATTGCCGGCATACGGCATGCAATAGCATCAGGCAACAGGCAACAGACAGCACTGACCAGGCTGGCGCAGGTGAAGGCGCAGTGCGGGCAGGCGTAGGGCTTGTGTCCGGCGTGGCAGCGCGCGTGGCGCCGCATGTGGCTGGCCTGGTCGCTGCTGAAGGGGCACAGCGCGCACGAATGCGTCCTGATGCTCTCGCCGTGAGACCGACGATGGCTGATAAACATACCATCAATACTTAAAGATGCTCTGATTTTGCGGTCTAGAAAAGTACGAAACTAAATTACGGTATAATACGCCATCAAGTGAATCTAGTGAATCATGAAAATCAACATACCGTATAAGCTGAGCTGCTGAGGTAGCCACGTAGCCGCACTGGTCGTGCGGACAGCGCCTCTCGATCGCGGCCTCGGACGCAGCGTTGTCATTCTCAGTTCTAAAAAAAAACGTGGGATAATAATGATAGATTATTACCCGGAGGAGCATTAGTAAGCAAAAGTCTAAGTTCACGTCACCTTGGAATATAAAATTATAGTAGTTTTAATTCCAATATAATGTAATTTAAACGCAAAGTATTTTAGCTAAAAGTTTCGAACATGATGCGATGATTTCATATGTCAAATAGGGAAAATTAAAATAGCTAACAGGCAACACCGGCGAGCCAGTGACACTTGGAGCATCCGCTCGTCGGCGACAACGAGGACGGGCGACGACGGCACGGAGCGCGTTAGAGTTTCAACTGCATTAATGCAAGTCGGCGTCGCAATAATGCATAAGATATTGCACAAGTTGGATCATCAGCGGCATTAGACGCCCTCAATGGCTTTACAATGTTCTGGATACGATGAAAGTTCTGGTAATGGCCGCCGCCGCTTGATTCATGCGGTTTGTGGCTCGAATTAGATCCCGCGCGGCGGTTATCATTTTGATTGTCTGTTTTAATCGTGTCGTTAGCGAGTTCTCTTCTACCTAACTTTTTAATTATAACAATGATCAAGTAGTATTTTCTATCTAAAAATCTATGTAAACATCAAAGGTAATGGATTTTCAGGGTTACAAATTATTACAGTATGAAAAAATTAACAATTAAGGTATAAAGCCATAAAAGAATCCAATCCTTGGTCAGTGTTTGATCTCTTATTAAGTGAAAATTTGTAAGGAGACGGTTCGAGGTAAATTGAACAGGGAGTGTCGCCAGATAAATGCATACTTCAACTGCAATAATCCTGCATACAAATATTTCGCTTATCTGTCAAATAAATACCTATGTGCCTGAGTTACTCGCAGCTCTCGGCTCGCGGACAATAAACAACCACCAATTTGGCAACGTCAAATCACATCAACCTGCAAGCTACACATTACGTCCAACACGTGCGTATAATAAAATTCATATGTCGCCATCTCTTTCGAACGCACTAATATTTTGATCCGACGCTCGAAATACAAGGCATCCGGGAGGGAATTTATTACAGTTCGGTATAAAAACGTCAGCGCTGGCAACACTGAGGTGGGGAAATGTCGCGCCGGCGCACTATCAAAGCGCGCGTCAAATTATGAATGTTTCCCGATGTTTGTGAGGAGTTGTGTGACAGCGACATGCAAGCATCCGCCGCGCACTTGTCGCATCTTTGCGACACGCAGGTTATTTTAGTGGAGGTGATCGCCACGATGCACTGATTCAAATTTAAATTTGGAAGAGAATTGATGGAATGATGGCCGCTCTGTGGAAACTCAAATATGAGTCACTAAATGCGCCCTTAAGTTTCGTTGCATCTTTTATTATTTAGCAGTATGCGCTTCTTTAATATACAGCTATACTTATAAGATTCCCGATTAGTAGAGCATTAGAAAAGCTAAAGAATAGTTAGAAAACATTTTATACCGTTATTGAAACTGCAAAATGTATTCCATGTAGAAACAATAGCTCATTTTTCCGTCAGCGCATCGCATTAATTATTCGGTCGCGTGTGTAAACTTTATTGGATTGAATGCGGCCGATAAATTGTCTTGTGACGCAAACTATCAGCGATTTCATTATTTATTTTTAAAGCAGTTACAACCTGCTCGAGCTCGATCTATATTTGTACCTATGATATTTACGTAGGAATTTTATTAGATATTTGAGTGATTGATTGAACTATGTTTATCCTGTTCTAGTAATACGAGTTTCTTTCTTACGGGTATTCTGTCTTATATTAAAAAAAGTCAAATGGAAATAGAAATTACTTGTCTGTAGTTTTCTTCATAGCTTGACCGCTCTGCAAAGTGGGGCTTGTATCCTCAGTCGCCGCTAGCTCTGGAGCATTCGCTGTAGTCTTACTACCATGCTCGTGCTTCCAGTGGTTAGTGAGGCTGCTCTGCCGAGTGAAGTTGGCCCCGCACACGTCGCAAGCGAACGGTCTCTCAAATGTGTGCCGCTTCAAATGATCGCGCAGAGATGACTTGCTGAATGTTTTGGGGCAGAGTGGGCAATCATATTTGTCGACAATTTTCTCTCCGTCTTCTCTAACGACCTTAGTAATAGAAGGAGAGTGTAGGACCTCATGGAAGAAGCACTCGGCCTGGGAGTCGGTGGTGAAGGCGCACTGGTTGCAGTTCCATACTACGGAGGCGGTAGAGTGGTCAGCGCTCTGGTACTGACACGCTTTAGACCTGATGTGCCGAGTCACTTCTTGAAACAGGGTGAACGACATCCCACATCGCGAACACCTGCAAAGATTGCATTTTAAGATTTTTTAACTTTGATGATCGGGAAAGTAGAAATACTAAATTGTTATTAACTAATTTGACCACAACTTACTTTTTCTTCTTGTCGGGATGAATGGTCCTTATGTGCTGTTTCAGCTCGATGATATTGCCGAGGCGCACTTCGTCCGCGCAGTAAGGGCACTTCTTGCTCAAATCTTTAACTGGAAAGCCTTTGTCACGCTGAATCTCCTTCCTCCGAACTCTGTGTTCGGAAGTTTGTCGATGTCGTTTCGCTTCAACAGAAGACTTGAAAGTAACGGAGCACACGAGACAAAAGAACGACTTCTGCTTGTGCCTTGATTTCAAATGAGCTGCCAGAGTTAGGGATGATTTGAACTTGTCGTTGCAGAGGTCGCACTTGTGCAGCTCCTGATAGGTGTCGGTAGCGGCCTGAGTCAGCTCGTGTCCGGTCGTCCGGCTGTGCTGCCTCATTTCAACGTTATATCTGAACTCTTTCGAGCATGTGGGACAAGTAAAGATCGTCTTTTTGCGTAATATTATAGGCATGGACCTGTTAACAACGGCTACCACTTCGCTATGCTCCGGCCCGGATATGTGACTGGCCATCGTATCGGACGTCTCGCATTCGAACTTGCAGAAGGAGCACCAGTATCGGCCCTCCATCGGCTCGCTGTTCGTCTTGTGTTCGTCCGAAAACCAGTGTTGTATAAAATTTGACATCCAGTTGGTGTAGAACTTGCACGGGCTGCACTGGAATGGGGATTGGTGCACTATGACATCGATGTTGTCGAGAATAAGCTGTTGGTAAGTAGGACTCTTGGTGTCAGTCGCTTTTCTAAAGTGGTAATGAGATATCAGATGCTTTCCCATCAACTGGTACTTGACTCTGGACTTGCAAACTGAGCATTGAACAAAGTGAGGCTTCCGCTTTCTTTTTACTCTCTCTGTTTTCGGGTTCAATGTTGTGTCCGTAATTTTAGGCTTTTTTCGTTGAGTTCGTTGTGGCTGGAGGTAGATACTATCATTCACAAACCGCGACGGTCGAGTGGCACGTTTCTCAGCCAAGTTTTGAATGGGTTCTATGTGACCGGAAAATTCTAATTCATGTTCCGGTAGCACCTTCCTCATGTGCAAGTTCGACATTAAATGTTTCTCATAGATAATTCTAGATCCGAGACGCCTGTTGCATGGGCCGCACCAGTACTGAACGGAACCCTTGTTCTGTAACGTCGTTTGCATGATCTGCATCTTTTCCGGTGCCCCGGGTACCCACTTGCCCTTCGTATGCCCGGGCGGCGGTGCGTCGAAGTCGTCGTCACGCTCATTACTCTCTGCGACGGTCAAAGGCTTCCACTTTCCACCGGAATGCTCCTCCCTAAGGTCCCAGTCTTCGTGGTCGGGCGAGGCGGGGCGCCACTTGCCACCGGTGTAGTGTGGCGGCGGCTTCCACTTGGCCCCGTGGGTATTCTCTTCTTCCTCGTCGTCCTCGGATTCGTCACACTCATCGGACTCCTCGTCTCCTTTGAAATCATTAAATACTTCCAAACTATATGAAGTGGACGGTAAGTCCTTCTTAACATTTCCACTGATGCTGGCGACAGCGTTTATAAGTTTTGTTTGATTGTCTTCATTGCTCCCTATTCGTAAACTATGTCCACCGATCCAGTCGGCTCCTCGGAGGTTAGATTCGACTGGACTGATCCTCGGCAAATTACTAGAAGTCGAGGCCTCTGTTAATGTCGCCTTTACATCTGTACTCGCCTTAGAAATGGACGTAGGGGGCGTAAGTCTAGAAAGGGTCGTCTTTTTAACACTACTCTGAAGTTCCAACGACTGAAAAAAGACGTCGGCGCCTAGACTATATGTGGGTTCCAAAGGGTTAATAGGCAAAACGGATTTTGTTTCCGATTTGCTTTTGCCACATAGCTGCTTCCGATGGTCAACGTAGTTGTCGAGGCCGACGATAGTGGAGTTGCATTTAATGCATAGATGGTTGTCGTCATCGTCATCATCCCGAGGAGACAGCATCTGGAATTATTAAAGCTGAAATTGTTAAGTAAAAAGTAACTGAACAAGACTACGTTGCAATAATTCAGTAGACGCGTAATTTATGCTATATGGAGGTATTGATGTCTCGATGTCACAAAAGAGTCTATGTTGATATGAGCTATTCAATCGATGCAATGTTATGTTATTCGAAGCTACGTACCTACGCCGCAGCGGCAACGTTGCGGTTTCGCTCCGGTCCCACTGCGGCCCGGAAAACGTTTGCATGCGCCGATCTATCACTTTATTAGCATTAATTCAATAAAACTTGCGGAAGAATGTGATTGTTTTATCCGCGTTCATATTTAGGTAGCAAAGTAGGTACTGCAATATGACATAAGTTTGTGGTATTCAATTTAAATCATACATAAGTATGGAGCATCGTAAAGACAGAAACAAATAGAGCATTAATTTCCTTGTATCATTCTCACATGTCGGCGATCAATCACTATCCATCTTTTATGAGTCGAGGTGCACATGCGATGTCTTGTACTAGTGTTCTAGAACAATCGATGTCTGTATTCGCTTGTGCACGTGTGTTTGTATCTTTACGTAGCTTTACTGTACTAGTGTGCGTTCAATATATGTCCATGTATATACATGCTCTAGTGTGCGTGTGGGGACGTCCGTCAGTCACCCGTCCGCTGAGACGCCCGCCGCGGGTACCTTCAGGCGATACTCGGCTTGTTTCCCAAACGCCCATTTTGATGTTACGTAGTGGATGTTAGAATAAATGGGATTCTCCTATAGTTAGAGACTAACATCACGAATGTTTACAATAACATGTGAGTGCTTTCTTAATAATAGATAAATGTAAATAGCATTTTGATTTTTTGGCGCTTAAAAATTTAAAAAACTAGCTAGTAGTTCATTTCCAACTTTCATCTATTTACAAATCTAGTGGCCGAATTGAAAAAAATCGGTAACCGGTACTATTTTATTCATGATCTTAAGAAACAAAATGTCTCAAATGATTTTTTTCGTTTGGAGAGTGTGCCGCGACGTCGTGAAAGGCTGTCGTCCGAATAACGAGGCGGACATCGATCGGCGCCGACACGACAGTAGCGCTGCTCGCGCGACAACTCCGGCCGCGGTTACTGCTTCTACATTCTACCTTTATTCTTCCCTAATTATTCCATTGTTTTTGAGTTTTTGTATTGTATGCAAAAAATCATTATCACATATCGTATGGCACTAGTTTGAAAAGAATAATGGTTCAGTCTTCTTTCAGGGTTGTCTGAGGAATAATGTAAGAATTCGATTAGAGAAGAAACTGTTCATGTCTTGATTAATAGTAGATATTTAGAACCATGAGCCTAGTCACACATTACCCACAGGGTGGTTATAAAGTCAAATAAACACACGGTTATTTGATAACGGTCAATATACTTTATGTCTCGTATCGCTCTGTTGACTAGTGAGTACGTGGTTTTAGAATGCAAGGTGCACGAGGGAGGAGTTTTCTGTCCGTGTCCATAAATCGGTCGAAACCGCCCTAATCTAATGGAAATTATAATTGATTTCTGAGCTAGTTGTGCCGCGCGGCGTGCCTCGTGTGTCTTATCTGATGGGTTTTGTTTACGATGTGCTTTTAATATTTGGTATTACAAGGAATAGGTGAAATAGTAATCGGCTGTTTACTTGACGAGGAGTTAAAGTGTGTATTAAAAGTCATAGGAAATATAATAATCAGTTTATAGTTCCTAGTTTCAGTTTATTAATAGCTTAACGAGTTTGTTTAATGAAGTTCAATTCTTGTCGACATCAACCACTAATTGGAATAGATTATAACGCGGGGATACAGTTAGGTAATCAATTTTAGTTGTAATCTGTCTCGAACTATCCGAGTTGAGAGCTTGGTCAAGCGTCCGGCGCGAGCGATGAGCCCCGCGGGGTTGATAGATTCATTAGAGGACGCGCTGACGTCACGCGACCGGTGCCGGTATTGTACCTGGATCATTAGGAAAATATAATATTTGTGGTCGTTTGCTCATTCCAGAAAAAAATCTCCGGCCATCTTTCTTCACGTCGCTGTCTAGTTCTGTGCGGTGGGTCTCATAGTAGAGGTGCGCCACTCTGGGGCATGGTGCGGCCGGCCTGGGCACAATGGGCCGCGAGGCGCCAATCCGTCATTGGTGTACAAACAACGACGATTACTCCACGTCGCAGCACCGCGCGCGCGCTCATTGCGCCGGCCAATCGGCGGGCGCGCGCGCGCTCCCCGCCGCGTGCTTTATAACACGCGCTCGCTCCGATATATCACATGTCAGACCTCAAAAGGCCTTTTTACGATTACACCTCGTATTCGTCATCGTTAGGTCCCGTCGGCGTCGGAGGCGGCCTCGCGCCCGATGGTAAATAATAACACGGGAAAGAGTTATTCATCGTGGCCGTCGCCGTCACTCTGCTTCTTTTTTTAAAATCGCGTTCGACTCTTGACACGGATTTGTGGAAATTGATGCGTCCGTTTATTCTTACACTGACCTACACGCAGGAGAAGACGGCGAGGCGATTCTCGTCCTTATGTCTTGTCGCCTAGACGCCGAATTCCGCCGCGTGCTCGGATGTCGATTTATTAGTGTTTATTCGACGGCTGGAATGAGATGGAATCGTTCGAGGTTAATATTATTCATGGTGATAGTTAACAACACGAGCTGCGTGCTGCGTGTACCTGCCGAGGCGAGGCGAGGTGAGGCGAGGACATTAATTTGGAGGAATCGAAGGAATTATTCGTCTCTCGACGACTTATTGCACGCTTTAAAGTCTTCGGTGACATTGGATTTATCCTCTTTATCGGATATTTTTGGCGTACAAATAAGAGTTTTATTTATAATGTTAACAAGAATGAATAAATAAAGCTTATGTACAATCGATCTGTTATCCAGTTATTTAAAGTTGTCTGGCGGAGTGAGTCGTCTCGTGTTCGCACGCCATAAACATTGGCCTGCGATTTAATACGCCTGCCCGACTGCGGCTGCGGCTCTCACTAATAAGTAATCATCAACAAAAGACATCGGCTACGATTCTGTTAATCGCATTTTACAGTTGCAGGAGTTTGTACAGTAAGAAATATATTAATAACCCAGTGAAAAGCGAATGCATTTTGTGATTTATTTAAATTAACAATGATTATTTTAGGTAATCAAAGTCGCAGTACGAAAAGTTTGGATCAGCAGCACGTAGCGCAGGGTGCGGGGGACGAGGCGCGGGGTCCGTCGCGGGCGCGCATAAATCAACACGGTGGCACAATAAAGTCCGGATTTCAATTATACATAAATCTCGCATGACGTACGCTTAATGGAGTCGGGAGAGTTGTGCCTCGACTCTGCAATTACCTATTGACGATTACGATTGTTCCGATCATTTGCTTATTACAAGGATAAAAAGGCGTGCCTCTAATTATCTCGCGCCGGGGCTACGACTGCGAGCTGCAGAGAACAGACGCAAAACAACAAACTTCGTTCATTAATGTAATGAAGTCGTACTCGATACTATGTTAATGCCTGTTTGCCTCAATGTCACGGAGCATATCTTACTATTTCATAAATGTCCAACAGATGTCGTTAGTTGTCATTTAAAAAAAAGGAATAGCTCTTTGTGCGTGATAACTAAAAAAAATTATAAAGATTAGAGAGTGTCATTAAAATTAGAAACAAAAAAAATAAACAAAAATTTGGACTAGCAGAGCGTGGTTTCGATCCACGGACCTCTGGGTTATGGGCCCAGCACGCT